>CAJNOI010000687.1:0-29990 GCA_905250115.1 Adineta steineri
AAGTTTTAATGCAACATCCTAAAGGAAAAAAAAGTATTATATTCTTATTTTTAAGTCAACCAAATAGATAGATTTTAAGAACGTACTCGTCCAGTATATTTTTCTCGACCGCGATAAACTTTTGCAAAAGAACCTTCGCCAATTAGCGAAATTATCATATATTTATCCATATTGATCTTGACCTTGTTTTACTTTTTGAATGTTAATATAGATAGGTGAACTTATTCGCCATGATCATTATAGATTGAGGATGTTGCTTAGAATTACAAATTAACATTAAGAAAAAAATATTTATTTTATTTAGGAAGACAATAAAATTTCTAAAAACGATCTTTTGAAATTTCAAGATTTTCTCTTCATTTCAACAAATAAAAATGAAAGTGGTGCCACCTATATCTTTGTATTAGGTGTGGGTCGGCGTGGGTGGGTAGGTGTGGGTGTGGAATGAACAGAATTCCGTCACCCACACCCACACCCACACCCTAAAACTATCGTCTATCAAATTACCAACTACAACATTATTATCTATTGAGGAACCCGAAGAGATTAATTTTATAGTAGATAATAATGAAATTACAAAAGTTTATCTTGAAAAAATGAATAAATTTGATGATGTTCTTTTTCTTATTGATCTATTTCCTGAACTAAAATATCTTCAAATTGGCTGTACAAGTGATATTGATATTAACTTATTTTTACAAATTATTTTAATGAACATTCATAATAAAACAGATTCTAATCTTCATTTATTAGCCATTTCTATTCCGACAGCAGATGATTCTATGATGGAAAGAATACAAAATATAATCGATTCTAAAAGTCTTCTTTTTAATTATACAATTAAACGTACATATGATACTATTTTCTTACAAATGAAATAATATAACTCTTTTTTTTTCTTTTTATAAATAAAATTCAAATTTTGTCTTTAAAACTGTCTTTTTTTGTGCGATTATCTCTTTTTTAAATACGCACTCACATCCATCCGACAAATAAAGTTTCAACATTGTGATTTATAGTGATTATAAAAATAGCATATATTGTTTTGTTTCATTTCGAAATTTCTTCGCACGATGATTCATTACACTTTTTTCAGTCATTATATAAAAACGAATGTTTATTCAAAAAATACTTCCGCCTTGAACAAATATTGACATATGATGAGAAATACAGCGTTTGTGTACATATATATTACATCTATACTTTTTTCTATTCCAATTTTGAGAATGAAAATTACTCACAGTTGTCGTCATCGATATGTATGGAATAGATTCTCTTTCCAACGTTATTCTGCGTCTGCCCATATTTAATAGATGCCATCCTATGATATTAACTCCATTCATTATTTTGCTATTGGACTTCTTTTTTTATATATCAATATACACAGTCAATAGATAAAATGAGTTTTTTTCCATATTGGAACAAGCTAAAATTCATATTTCTATTAGCATAGGATATATATACTATGTGACAAATAGAGCCGGCGAATTCTCAAATCTTTTAGTTTTCTTCTCTATTTTTTTATCCTGATATTTGATAGCACATTAGTCTTTTTTACTTCCGTTCTTTAACATTATTCATCATTTTTTTTCTCGTTCTTTGAATCTATTGTATTTATACAAAAGGTAGATGATATTTTATATGTAAGAAGATATTTTCACTCAGATTTGCTTATAAAACAGATTTAGTTACCTTTCAGAACAAAATAAGTAACAACAAATGGGTAGTTCGCCATCTTCATTCTCAAATTTTGAAGCAACAATTCAAATAAAAGACGGAATAACATTTCGAATATCATATGCCGATTTGGTTGATCATGTTTTGTTACTTCGAAAAGTTATTTCACATCCAGAAATGACAGAACAAGGGGCTGAATTAGATTATTTTATTCAAGATTATTGTAAACGAATGGCACAACAGGAAATGATAAGTAAAAAACAACAATTAAAACTTCCATGGCAAACTGAATGGATTTGGCACGTGCATCGTCTACATCCAATAGCTTATTTCAATGATTGTACAAAACAACTACAAGGTGGAAATCTTGTTGATAAGTTGGTATACAATTTAATAAAAATCGTCACAAAAAACATGATTCAAAAACAGTTTTTACATCAATAAAAAATGACTCATCGTTTGTACCATCCATTGATTTAACACAAGCTGTTATTCGTCAACGGGATTTTCTACAAAACTTTCAAAAACATGATCTATATGAACGAAGTTTTAAACAACAAAATCTTTCATATTTCGAACAGTTAGTACAAAATTATGTTTTGTTTCTCAAATTAGCACGAGAAAATGAAATGATTGTACCAACATTTGACATTGATATAATTTGGCATTCACATATGAGACGTCCAGTACATTATCGTACAGTTTCAAAAGCTTTATGTGGATTTATTCTCGATCATGATGATGCAATCGAACAAAATATCCTATCAAATAGTTATCAGAAAACGGCTGAGCGATGGAAACAGACATACAATACAGATTATGGCCATAATATTGATCGAAAAAATATCGAAGCATCACTATATGTCAGTTCATGTGCAGCAGTTGGGAGTGGATGGGATTCTATTTGTGCTGGTGGAGGCGGCTGTGGTGGTGATGGAGAAGGAGGTGGATGTGGCGAAGATTGCGAGGACTAAGATAACTTAATAAATAAGACACATAATTATAAATATTGTTAAGTTGTGTATTATTTTATATATATTATCAGTCAATTTCTATTTACGAGACATTAAAATAAATAAAGCATCTTGAGGGTGTGGGTGTGGATAACTATCTATCTTCCACCCACACCCACCCCTATACATAAAAAAACGCACATTTTAACATGTGAAACTTTTCTTATGAAACAACAGAATGGGTTAAAATATACACTTCAATGCGTAAAAGCATTCATTTTTTTATGAATGATCACTACAAAAAACAAAAGAAAAAAGCAAATGCTGTGCACATTTTCACTTATTTCTTATTGTATTTATTCATTTTTCTTCTATTCGAACATTTTTTCACATTATAGTATAGTTAGTATTACTGCACTATTATTATTAAAGATTGTTTGATTGATCTTTAACAGTGACCATGTTTTCTCTTTCACATATCTATGATCAAAATGACGAGAAATTCGTTCCAAATGTTCCAATTGATATCATATCAATAGTTGCCGAACAACGCAGTATTATTTCTATCGACTTTGATGATCTTTATCAGTGAGTTTTTGCATATTGGCAAATGAGATAATCTGTTCTCTTTCATACAGATATCGAATTATCATTCAACATGGTCCTTTCCAATGGAAAATCTGTAAACTCTATCAACATTTTATTATTTTAAACAATACACTTACAAAACTTGCTAAAGACAAGAGAAGCACTAGAGAGGCAGATGAAAGCAGTGCATGGCCAAGTCTACCCATATCTAAAGATAAATTAATAGATGACGAAGGCAACAATGATCCTCAATTTTGTGTAAATATATTGAAGAGAAGTTTTAGATCTGTTTGAAAGAATCTTATCTTTGGTATTTAGCAATTATTTGGTGATTATCTGAATAATGTTGTTAGAAATTCGAAATGTCGTACTCATCCAGCAACGGCACGTGTTTTTTGATTGCTATGCTGAAAAACGCTTATCATATTCTATATTTTAATTTCAGTATGAATTTTTCAACGTCAGTCGTCTTTCATTTGTCCGAGGAATGTCCAGCAGCTTAAAGGAAGGTTATTTCTCTAAAAGATTCAGGAATAACAATTTTCTTTCTCGACTACCATTCACCTATAACTCGAATTTATTTCACAATGAACAAAAGTATGTATTAATGTGTTATGTACTACAAAAGATTGATATTTTTATCGATACAGATGGTTTGTTGTCAAAGATAGTTTTATTACTTACATGCATCGAGATACTGATCAACTAGCTTTTCCAATGCTGGTTGATCATGGTTTCACGGTGTTGAGTAATCATCATAATACTGCCATGACGAATTCGGAGATTCAGATCAGAAATCTACAAGAGACATTAACAATAAAATGTGAAAATCGTCATGATTATGAACAATGGATGGAATCTTTGAATCTTTTGCAAGAAAAGGCCTTTTGCTTTGAAAATAAAAATGACACTCGTTTCCATTCATTCGCACAAATTCGTTACAATCAATTAGGTTATTGGTAATCCAGTTAAACATATTAATTTGAGAGATTTGATCTTGTATTAAATTAGGTTTATCAATGGAAAAAGCTATTCAATTAGCGAAAGAAGAAATCTTTATTACTGACTGGTGGCTATCACCAGAAATTATGCTCATACGACCAAACGATGATGAGGCAATGCGTTTAGATAATCTGTTGGGAAAGAAAGCAGTATGTATAGTTCTTTATTTGTTCTCTTCATTGATCGAAATGATTTATTATGCAAAAAAAGGACGATGGTGTTCGCATTTATGTGATGATATCCAAAGAATTCTCTTTTATTAGTTCTGGAAATAGTTCTCATACTAAGCAAGCCTTGATCAATAAGAGTAAAACTGGAAATATTAAAGTAAATCAATATTTACTTAACTTCTTGTTTGATTCGAATAATTAAAGGTAATCCGACATCCCAATCATAATCGAATTAATAATACATTATTATGGTCGCATAATGAGAAATCATTGATTATTGATCGGAAAATAGCATTTATCGGTGGGATCGATTTATGTTTCGGTCGATGGGATAATGAATTTCATCGGTAAACATTTTTCAATAATAAAAAGTTGTTAAAATCGATCACTTTAGTCTCGTTGACTTGGGTGAAACAACGAAACAAGTTGGAGAAGAGTCTATGGATACGAACAATAGATATTTCATTGGGAAAGATTATGTAAATATTTACGAAGGACAAATTGACAATGTTGAAAGATTTGGTGAAGGTATTTTAGTCTTTTTTCCTTCTGATTTAATAATTTCTGATAGATTTCATCGATCGAAAACTGGTACCACGTACTCCCTGGCATGATGAAGCTCTTGTAGTATTCGGTGAGGTAGCACGCGATGCTGCAAGGCATTTTATACAACGATGGAATATTCACAAGGTGTTTTCTTTTTCAAAACGATTATTCATTTTCTTTTGTTTTTATCTAGATCGAAAAATTTGTCAATGATTCATCATATTTATTCATTCTACCGAAAACATATGATGATAAAGAAGAATTAACCGTAAATAATTGGGAAGAGTTTCTTGAGGGTCATCCATGCCAGATCAACGCTCAAGTAAGAAAATATCATTGAATATATTCATTTTTAGGTTAATTAAACAGTGTGTTCGTTCAATTGGTCCATGGTCTGCAAGTACGAGAACAACCGAAACGTCGATTCTTAATGCTTACATACAAATGATCGATGGTGCCGAACATTTTATATTTATTGAGGTATGTCTGCTAGTGATGAGAAAAAAAAGGCATAGAATAATATTTCTTTTGATATGAAGAATGAATTTTTCGTGACAGTGGCAAATGATTCATTCATTCAGAATCCAGCGTCAGAGACTCTCTATCAACGGATTGTACGTGCTCACAGGTAAATATATTTTTTCTTTCTCCATATATCGATCATTTAATTTCAATTAGATTGAGAGAAAAATTTCGTATCTATTTTGTCCTTCCCCTTTTGCCTGGCTCCGATAATGTCAATATCGTTCAAGCTTCTCTCTATTTTATTATGCGATCGATTGCCAAAGGAGATAATTCACTATTCAAACGGCTTGAAACAGCAGGTTAGTGATAAATATCATCAATTTATTGTACCAATCTTTTTCGGATATTCAACCCAATGATTATATCAGTTTTTTTGGTCTAAGACAATATGATATACTAATGGACGTTTTGGTATGTAGTAAAACGATTTTTTTCGGTGCTGATAATATATCGCTCGATATATAAAACTATTATCATAGGTAACAGAGATCATCTTTGTTCATTCTAAATTAATGATTGTGGATGATCGAATGGCAATTTGTGGAAGTGCAAATATCAATGATCGTTCTCTATTGGGTGAACGTGATAGTGAACTTTGTGTAGTGATCAATGATATCGAAGAGGAACAATGTCTGTTTAATGGTCGATCGGTTCGCGTTGGAAAGTTTTGTTCTAGTTGGCGTCGAAGACTCTTTTCGTATGCTTTTTTCTTTTGAAAAACTTATTATTTCAATGATTTCTGTTTAAACGAATAGAATGATGCTTGAAACTATGGGACATAACGAAAATAATATCGATATAACCGATCCCGTTTCTGATCAATTTTATAATTATTTTCGAGAGGTGGCGCATAAAAATATCTTGATCTACGAAGAAACTTTTAGGGTACTACCTACTAATTGTGTTCGACGTTTTGATCAGATAACCAATTATACTGACAAGCCCAAACTCAAAGATACTGATCCAAATCAAGTAAGTTTTCATATCCATCTGATTCGACTGTTAAAATATTTGTTCACGATTAGGCTCACGAGAAATTGAAAAATATTCAAGGTCTAGTTGTTGATTATCCAATTTATTTTCTCGATGAAGAAAATTATCTACCCAGTCTTCGAACTCGTGAAGGTATCTCATATTGATCTTTTCAAAATTATAAGTAACTTTCACTCCATAGGTCTTCTTCCCACCGTCGTTTGGACTTGAACTTGATCAATCTTATTCTATTCATTATCTTCATTAACATGATTGAAATCATCTTACTACACTTACTAATAATCATACAAATAAATAAATAAAACTAACAGCTACATCATATTCGTTCTGCCCTGATTTATATTATTGAATATATGATTTTAAGGGTGTGGGTTTGGGTTGTGTGATGATAGGCACGAACACTTAATCATTCTTCTGGTACCTCTATTAGGATATCAGTGATTTTTTGAAAATTCAATGTCTCGAGAAAAAGATTGCTTTTGAGCTGAAAGTTTCAGGACTTTCTACGAGCATGTAGGGTTACCACGGGATAAAATTGGAGATCCAAATATCGATGTTCTATTTACAGGTATATATCATGATATAGGCTGAAATTTCAGTGAAATGACTATAACTCCGGAAGGAAGGCCTATGTGCACGTACCTTTTTGGGGTTTTTCATACCTTATTGAGGTTTATCTTTTGCACTAAGTTCGAAGTCAAAAGCGATTTTTAACTTGAATTGGTTCCCTGGTTAGAAAATTTTCATTACATATTTTTTCTCTATACTTTGGTTTAAACCATGAGCTACGAAAGAGTTCAAGACCAATGCGTTACTTGTTATTTTTAGTGTTCTTTCAAATGGAATGTAACAGAAAAAGTGTACACTTCGTTAATTATAAAATGCGCAAAAAGAGAACAGCACTTGAATTTTTCTTTCTGTTTATATTTGCAATCGAGCGATTGTCAGTGAGAAAACGTTATTGCCCTTGATGAATTGCAGAATTGCGCACGCACAATGAAGCCTTCAACAAGGTGACTTTCGCTGTATATTTTTGTTGTTCGATCGGGAGCAATGTTTGATTCTCTCTTACTTGAAAAAAATCATCTCTATCAAAAATTCAATTTATTTTATTGTTATAAATATTCATACATAAAAACATTTTTGCTTGCAAAATTCAACACAATTTTCATCAACATCAGAACACAGCTAATCAATTATAGTATAATCAAGTGAGTCTCAATAAAGTGAAACTGGAGGCGAAGTTTCTTACCGTTTAAATCGATGCAAAATTAAAATAAAAGTTTTGTTAACAATTACTAACTGCATTGTGTCCATTGCTAATCTTGGGAATTTGAAGCAAACCACTGAACCTCACTATAATATTATTTAAATGTCACCATTCACCATAAATTTATTATGGTGAGTGTCTTTTCTGAGAAGAGCAGTAGTGGAGCTTGGTAAATGATATACAGGGTGTGGGTGGATCTGGATATAGATGAAGAACACAGATCCGCAACCACATCCACCCTCAAATTCTCAAGTAGTACTGGGTCCCTTAAAAATTTAAGCTGTGGTTTTTGAACCACCGTGTTGAAGATAAATTACTCCTGTAATTCGACGGTTTTAAGCAGATATTTTAGGTTATGGATAGAAAAGGGTAAGGGTTAGTGGATGGGACTGCAGACAAGCTGTAAGGTACAGTTAGCGATAGAAACACATTGTTTCTTTTAATTTTAGCTCGCTTCTATATCTTGTCTGGTGCCATACGTATAAACCTAACTTACACAAGGATTCGCAGACGTTACCACGATAAATAAACGTATTAGTTCGGTTTTATTATTCGATTTTCAACCTGTCCGATGGATGACGTAATCAGACCACTACCCGCCGTCAGTTTATTTAATCTCTTACCCGAAGATCAAGACAACAATGAGTTGAACTCAAATGAAAATCATACAGAATTTAGCATTGTATGGTTAGATGCAAGAATCGATACGTCTGCGGATTGTCTTGATACTCAAAATCAACTTCGATCGATTTTTAAACGCCTGGAAGTGTTTTCAAATGAAGATGCGTGCTTAAACTACATGAAAAGTGAACATGCTGAAGACCAAAATATCTTTTTTATTGTGTCTGGTTCACTTGCCTCTATCATGATTGACAGCATCTGCGACCTTTCACATATTGTTTTCATATATATCTTTTGCAAGTCGTCTTCTAATTTGGGGATAACTCGAAAGAAAATTCGCGGAACATTTGATAACAAGCATAAGCTGTACGCTACTATCACAGAAGATGTTCGTTTATTCGCAAAAATACCCGATCCTATCAGTATGTTCTGTTCAGCTTCAATACAAGAAAAATCAATACAGAGCGCAGAGAATCTTGAGTTTATAGCTCAGCAAGACATTTTCGCAGCTACTGTCAATATCAGCCATACTGATCCATTATCTAAAGAAGCCATGATTATGCAATGTCGTTATTACTACCAAAATGATAAAATGGAGCAGTACAAAATTGATGAATTTGAGAAAACTTACACTTCACAAGATGCACTGCATTGGTATACTAAAGACTCATTCGCGTATCGCCTTTTGAACAAGGCGCTGAGAACACGAAATACTGAAGTCATTCATGCCTTTCGTTTTTTCATGGTTGATCTTCATCAACAAATTCGTGAATTGCATTGGAAACAGATGCAAGGAAAAGATGCAAGAGTAACAACGCTTTATCGAGGGCAGTTGTTACCAAAAGACGAGTTAGAAGAGCTCAAGAATCAAATTGGTAAAAGAATTACCATGAATGGCTTTTTATCAGCATCTTCATCATCCTCGATAGCTTTGCTCTACTGTGGCGAAGGTAAACAACGTCCATTTTATGAATCAGTCTTCTTACAAATTGATCTTCCCTCTTATGGATTGGATCCGGCGATGCCATATTGCAGTATAGCACACCTCAGTGATTTTGAAGTGGAGCATGAATATTTATTCAAATTCGGAACTATCTTTGAAGTTATATCGATAAATGAGCTCACTGAAGAGATCTGGTATGTTCAATTGCGGCTAGAATGTATAACAGATCATTCTATAAATAGCAAGAATAGCACATCCAGAGAAGTCTTGATCGATTTTTTTAGCGAATCGGTGTCAAATGATGAAGCATTACGGAATATTAACAAGATGGTCGACGACATTTCTTTAGAACAGCGCAACCGCATGGCTGGGTACATTAAATTGGGTGATGCATACGAAGACAGATTTGATTATACCCAGCAATTGCGTTATTATAGAGCGAATTTAGAAGTTCTGGAAAAAGTGTCAAATGATAAACATCCACTCTTAAACTTGGGCTATGATACAATCACTCGCAAACTTGCAGGAGTCGTGCATGATTGTACTAAAGAGGATATCAGTGTGCTCAATAAGGTTCTTTCTGAGTACCATATGCCGCCTGAGGACATATGCTTGACTTGTTTTCAAAAACATGTTTCTCACAACAATACGAATGGATTTGATTCTGTAGAATATAATCGAATCGAACTATTATTACAAAATCTTTCACTATCTGTATATGATTATTCCACAACTTTTTATTATAGTAACTTGATCATTTTACCGGTATCGAGTTCTGGGCTGGGTCAATTATATGAGGCTCATCAAAACAATAGAAAAGCACTTTATCATTATATTCGAGAATTAGAAAGATTTTTAAACATGTTCGAAAAAATAATAAAAATGCAACAAGACGCCATGTCGGTCGATTCAAGTGAACCAACATCCTTGATTATTGGAACTATTAAATGTATTGACTTACGAAATAACAAATCTGAAGAAGTAGCTTATAAAACGAACAGGAACATTACAGTTAAAACTTTTATGAAAAACGTTTACACGTCGATTGGATGGAATTGTTATTTAAAAAGAGCTGAACTCATTTACAAAGGGATTACTTTAGAAAAAGATGCGACATTGACGGCGTACAACATTCCAAATGAATTCTTTATGATGATCATTCTGAGAAACATGGATATACCAAATGTAGTACCTTCTCTACCTGAAAATACTCATGATTCTGAACACAGTTATATAAAATTGAAAATTGTTTCATTAGATGGTGAGATAATGACTCCTTCTGTTTCATGTAATTCCGTTATAATGCACTTAAAAACCATCATTTTCGATACTTGGGGTATCAGAGAACATCAACAGCGGCTGTTATGCAATGGAAAACAATTGGAAGACGATCGTACGTTAAGCTATTATGATATTAAAGACAGATCTACAATCCGCATTGTAGAGCGAAGGCAAAGATGTGTCTGTATTGGTGATTTTCGCCACTTATCTCGAATAATAGATGTGAACGACAACAGCTTCGAGGACGTCAAGAAACTTCGTCAAGCAGCTCAGGATATGCTCAAGACTGACTACAATACATTGTTCAAAACAAAAGAAAATGCACTTGGTTTAAAGGATGCCCTTAAAATGTTTATACAGAACCACGGATTATCTTTAAGGAGAACATACTTTTTCAGTCCAATTGGTCAACAAAATGCTATAATTCATGTCCTAAATAGCAAGGCTCTGTTGAAATCATTAGACATATTTATTCACGACTGTAGTGAGTCATTGTTGATGCACGCGGAGATGTACTATTAGAGTCAATAAATATCTTCTGAACAACTTATGTTATTGTCTCTAGAATTCTTTCGAAAGCATGTGAGCCAGTCGCAGGTCATGATAAATTTCCACAAGGAGAATTATTAAAAAGCAGGTTTTGAGGATGGATGTGCTGTATCATCCCACACTCTCAAGATGATCGTGAAAAAAATGTAGTTTAGTAATAAAATGGAGAAGATTTTATATTTATTAGTAATAATAAATAGTTAAAACGAATTTCATTTATTTTTATCTAAAATTCAGTAAAACTAGTATGGGTGAGGATTGTGAGAATATACACTAAAATCCCTATCGACTCTCTATTAAATCGAACCTAAAGTCAATGGCTTCTGTATACCAAGTATCAAAACTGGTCAACTACTTCAATAGTATTGAATTGCTGTATTCTTTGCTTACAAGAGAAAAAAAAGAATAGCTTGTTTACCATGATGTCCAATTTATCTACAACTATATGAAAGTTTTATGATGATTCATTGAAAAGCATTTCCAGATGCATGAATATAATACAAAAAATTAATTAGATTAAAAGAATTTACTTGTGAAATCAATATCCGCTTTTAATAATTCAATGTTAATCGCATTTATATATTATTAATACTTTACTTATACTAACACCGTTATCAAAAAAAAAAGATCTGAATTCTATCCTTCGGAGATTCTTGTACCGTTCACTATCTTTTCATAAATAAGACGACGATCAATACAATTAAATTAACATGACATCCGTTTTATTAGCCAAGTTATGAAATAGCATTAAAGGACGAAATTAATAATTCATGTAACAATACGTGCACAGTTTTCACTTAAATATTTAAACAATAATTGAATTTAGTTAATCAAATAGAAATAGTATTTTGTATTAAACACGTAGCTCTTTATTAATAGATATTTTATACAAAAATGAAACAAGATTGTATGTTATCGGAATAAAATATACATATATATATATGACATCAATCTGTTAAAATGACATCATGTTTATTACTATTGTTCTAAGTCAAGAATATTCTTTTTCCTATTCATTAATAACGTTTCATCATGCTTTCAAGCGATCGATCAATCGATTAGAACACTGGCATCTTCGTCGTTCACTGTCGTACGTACTAATTCTTTTTCCGGTCCATCTCATCTTATCTTCTTTCTTCCTATTGTCATTATTAAATCTCTTGATAATAAAATCATTTAATCATGGAATATATATATATTCTCATACATATAGACATAACAACAACATGAAAGATATCTACTCTCATCATTTTCTTTTTCTTTTCCTTTCCGGTTGAACATAAGATTTAACAATATGATTAAAACTACGATTTATTTTTTCCTAATTTTTTCTGTTCAAAGTCAAAGTAGTATTCCAATTGGTATGTATTGATAATTTCAATTGATAATAATAATAAAGATATATATATATTCATAGGATGGTTTGTAGATAAAAAATCAATGAATAATGTAGAGATAAATACATTTTCTGATGCTTTAACAGCAGCGATGAATTTAACTGATTCATTTTCATGGCCAATAGATCAATATACTTTTCAATCATTTCATAAAAATGTTAATGTATTAATAAATTTAATTTTCTAATATTTAAAATAAATATATCTTTTTTGCAGGATGTTAATATTTATTCACGTGCTCATCGAAGTAAAGAACAAAAATTTGAATTAAAATAAATCGTTTCTTTTTTAAATTTTAGTTTATAATCGATTAGAATCCGGTGCAATTGGTACAGTATCAAATATCGATAATTCTAAAACTCGTTTACTTGAATTATTTATGAAACGTTTACATATATCAATGATATCATTAAATTATTTTATATTATCGAAGGTGATGAAGCATTTGAACGTTATCAAGCAATGATGGTTGCACAAGCATGAGAAAAAAGTTATGATATTTTAGATATTCAAGGTCGTCAATTAATTGATAATACAAATTCAAATCATACAAAAAATTTATTACAAAGTGTAGAAATTAAGGGTGTGGGTGTGGATGTGGATCACACTAAGGAATGAATACCAGTCACACCTACATTCAACCCACACCCACCCACACCTACGCTCATTCCACACCCACACCCACCCTCAAGTTTACAATATGGATTATAGTTTCAATTTTAAACGAAAAGTTATATTTTTTCATATAATGGTGCATCATCAGGAAACATCCAAAAATTTTGTTCGCCTTTGGATAAATACGAAGTGAGTCCATTCTTCGACACAGTCCAATTGTCATCCAGCAATTCCAAATGGGTTAAGCTGCAGACTCCTGCTCGAATCGGAGACATATCCCATGCAGAAAGATTATTTTTCTCTTGGTTCGTTGTGATTGTGATTTCTTCTTTCGTTACCACCTCCTGACTTCGTTCTTTACTGACTGTCAATAGTGCTCTGACACCTTCGATCAGTGTTGCTGCATGAGTAACAATTAAAATATTACAGTCAGCTGTGTGAGCATCTAGCGTACATCGTAGGACTTGTGTCAAACGATCACGCAGTTGCTGACGAGTCTCTTGTCTCGCTTGTGAATAATAATTAGATTTGTAGACGCTATCGTAATTATGATCAAAATAATCAGCGTTTTGAGAGGTTTCAGATAGTTGATCAAAGGGTTGATATATGTAATTTTCATCCGATATATCGTCGTAAAGGAAATATTCACCGTACCCTAGTTCCACTCGAATTTTTGTAAGTTCATGAGGTGATGAAACATTCTTATTCAGCTCTTTGGCTATTTGCAGTGCAGTTTGAATTGTACGTAAAAAGGGTGATGCATATATATGAGTTATTCGTGGCTGAATTTTGGCAACGTATACACCGAGTTCATGTGCTTGTTGGAGACCGTATGATGATAACGGAGGATTCAAATGCCATTTTGTCGTTTCTTTCCACTTTTTATCAATAAAATCGATTCGTTCGCCGTGTCTAGCGAAATAAATATTCTTCGTCTGTAACTTTGTCATTGTGCACGCGCATGTGAATGTTTTGCGTGCAATTTCAGTTCTTCTATGGATCTTTCTTTCTGTTTATTGACTCATCGAGTGATATTGTTGTTGATAATGAAGGAATTAGTCTTGCTATCGGTATCATAGAGACAGAAAATAAGAAGCTTGGTATTTATTGGTTGCGATAAAACTCAATTTCTGGGTTCATTCTGACATACTCATCGTCGCGTTTACTAAATTATCACTATGGAAAAAATTGAAATTAAATATGAGAGCGCGTTTATCACGAATGTCGTAAAAACACGAAATAGGTGTCGCATTGTGGTGGTTGATTATTTTAGACATTACACTATAATCGTTCTCGATATCCTCATTGCATGTGTTGCCTAAAACAAGTTGATTTTTCTGCAAATTTGTATGGAAACAGATTAATGAAAAAATTATTCAAATCAATTTGTAATAAGATTTTTCTTCGAAAGCGTCATATATTTGAACATATTGACAGAGAATTCATTCCATTTTCAAGAACTTTAATGAAGAATCAAAGAAAAGAAGAAAACGACATTCTTGAACTCCTCAGACTCTATGTAACTACGTCGACAATATTTTTATTATTAAAAATGATCTGTGACATCAATTTGATTTGATTTGAACGAGTATACATGAAACGACTCTAACACAAAGATATTATAATCCTTGTTTCAAACGATTTTTCGATAAGAAGAAGGTATTGTAATTCGTATATTGTTGTTCATTTGCGCAATTAGATTAATCTTATTCAGATGCAAGATCTTGACGGGTGTGGATGTGACATCCTGCCAGGACCGGGTTCGTCCTTTCTCAAGCGACTCATCAGATGGCTTCCTAATTTGATTATGATTCACTTTAATAAAATTTAAGTCTAATAAAACACTGAACAAAATTACTATCTACGGCAAAATATAATGAACACGAACGTTTTTTGAATATCTCGAACATGGAAGCAGCTATCGATCTGCAGCTTTCACCATTGAATACGCAAAGTGGGGGAAAATACAATGATATCAAATTCATTAGTGTTGAAAAAAATATTGTGGTCTTTGGAAACTTGAACTAGAATCGGACTTCCGCAATCCAGGATCTTTCGTTAGATTCTGAGTTTGAAAAATGGATTAGATCTATGGTATGCTGCTTTGTATTTTTTGTAAGTTTAAGAATTTTGCCCTTTCACATTCATCTATTCGATAGCACCTAATAATCACATGTTCAATCACTCAAAAATCGCCGTTCTTTTTTGGAAAAATAAACAAAAACACATTTTTAAAGAATCAAATGATTCTATTTTTTATTGAAATTTACTAATATGCTGTATATATGATCGGACCAAGTAACAACATCATACTCACGTGTGTATGCAAAAGAATAAATCAGAAAGGCGCAGCATAATAGTTTAGTGCAGAGAACAAAAGGAGGAAAATAGGCCTTAATTATGCAAGTCATATCAGATATATATCACTACTATAAGCGTTTTGTAACATATACACAACTACTTCCCATCGTCAATACATAACATGTTTCTGTTAAAAAATAGACTGTGATATATACAGTGAACCATCCGTCCCGAAAAGGTTAATCTTTAGAAGTCGACTAGTATTATTAGCGGTCAGAAAAAATAATCTTATTGTTTAATTTTCCTTATAAAGTCAAACTTAACATTCTTTTCACATTTAAAATCATCAATGTTGAATTTTTTTAATGAGGAAGATGAAGCTTATGCAAACTACAAGTCTAGATAAGACAAACTTTTATCCACATCATCGTCACCATCGTCATCAACAAGTAACGTTCGTCACTTCGACTCACTTGACCCTCGACTGAATAGAATAAAACTATTTTCTGTTATTACTAAATTGAGAGCATCGATCTACCAACTTATGTTTGAATTACGACGCAAATTTCTTCTCTTGAATTTTAAAAGTGCAAAAAATCACTTTGTACTTCTATATGAGTATTATATTGCTTCTGCACCCACACCCTCAAGATAAACAAGATATATCTACACACTTACGCCCTATTCCTCCGACTCTCACCCATTCCCATCCACTTCCACTCGCTCTTACCGTATTCCACTCATTTCCACCCACTTCTATGCTGTTTCACCCACTTTCATCGAGTCCTATCCTATTTCACCCATACCTTCAAGATGGTATATGATCATTTCTTGATAAAAAAGGGTGTAATACTGATCGAATGACACTTTATTCTGTTGCTTCTTCCAAGAATCACATCATTTTCATACTAAGCATACGCTTATATACTCATCCATCAGAGTAGAGGAAAGAATATAAAAGAAAAGAAGCGAGTGATAAACTAATCAATGACATTTAATCATTAACAAAGGAGGAGGTGAGGATGAGGATGTGGATGAGAGAAAGTGTAACGTCGGCTGAGTATCGCTGTCAGTAGGTGTGAGATTATTCTATTTATTTTACACCCACACCCTTTGTAGTAATAACCTATATTACACTCGTCATTAGGTGAAAGTCTCTCTATTCAGAACATTTAATAAAACAAAAAAGCATAAAACTTAACTGTATTATCTGTTCTTCATCTAATGTCAATCTGTTATTAATCAAGAAATTATTATGTGTACGTCAGATTAAGATCAATGAACTTATAGTGAGTTGACTGTGACGAGACGAAAATACATTGTTTGTATTACATAATTTTAATCATTCAATGACTAGATTTTCTTCGAGAGAGCTATCATCTGATCATATGTTCTTGATAATATGTAATTACTTAATAAGTACAACTATCGTTTGTACATAGAATTCATGTAGTCTGTCAACGATAACAACTCACAATAGAAAAAAAAAGCTCGAAGATTAACTCCAGAAGGTCAATGTACATTAATGTCAATATTTCTTAATATATAAAAAAGTTCCATATACTGAAGAGAGCTATAAAAACGTAGGTGTAGGTGATTTTAAGTGTATTTATTCTTGTTTAAAATAAAATACAAAAAAATGATATTAACGGTAGTTAATTATTCAATTTCTTCGTATTTATTGCAATTATGCGTTGCAATCGCAAAAACCTGGAGGATGAATACCAGTAAGAGCATCGTCAATACCACTAATACGATGAAAAACTTCACGAAAAGCACCAATACCAACACCCTCAGGACCAGTGGGAACAAGAGCATCTTGAACAAAGTTACGCCAAGGAGCAAAAGGACCACGAAGAGTAGCATATTTACTCTGAGCAGCAAAATAAGTAAGAATACTACGAACGTTAAGACGAGGAATAGTCGTACGAATAATATTCATATGATCACTAAAATGCTCATAACTACGACATTTGCGACACTTAGGACAAGGAGGTTCTTCACAACGAGGTTGACTGGTCGCCATATTTTGTGATGCCATCGATTACCGGTGTCCTAGAATAATTTTTAAATATTAATCAAAACGAAGATCTAATTTATCACGTTCTGCATATCAAACTCTCCAGGTAGGAGTTCTCTATCACGAAAGGGAGAGTAGATGATGATAATCAGTTACTAGCGCTTTTCAAAGACATATGTAAGTGAATATAAAATAAAAATAAATTATGCTATATATCAAGGGAGTTGGTGATGCAGAAGATATCACGAGAGATGCAACATCTCCCACATCCCCATCTTCAAACAAAGGGATGCACTGAGCTCAAACATTCAACTTCGATGAAATTGGCCTCGAAAGCGATTTGAAACGCTGTTTTTGTTTGTTTATAATAATAACATTTATAGATTTTCTTACTGTATGTGAATTGTACAGGTGTGAATAACTGTAGAGTGCTTTTTGGTTCAAACGAAATCAAGAATTAACAATGTGGTGACGACACATTGTATAGAAAATAAAAGAGGATTGACATGGACAAGCAAAACCACTGATGACCAACAAAGAGTTTACTGTCACGACTTTTTGAAAGAAATCCAGATTGAATACTACTAAGATCAGGTAAATCTAATTTTCTGTTTGCGCACGTCGTTGATACATCGTACAGAGGTCTGATTTCGTTTAATCAACTACGCTGAAAAAAGCGCTAGTCCTAACAGGCTTAGGAGGAGTGATTAGATAAAATGATAACGATTTATCACGTTCAAAAACACACATTTTTATCAACGTGTGACACAGTTATTAGTATAGTATGCAATTTTCCAGCGAAACTATTTTGAGAAGTAGAAAACAATTGGTAACTGGAAAATCTAATGAGTAATAATTCTCGAAAATTAATTGTCATTATAATAGTCGATGTTACTGAAGAGAAATTCGGCAATCGCAACTAACAGGCGAGCTTGCTTACTTTCTTTTTGCTGTTTGACAAATGTTCTTTTCTACTTTGCAATACTTGATTATTTTATGTCAAAAAAAGCAGGAATACTCATAAATAGAACAATAAACAGCACAAATACGTTCCCTCATCCGGTCACAGTTGATAATTACTTTCGTTTATATGACGATCATAATGATTATTTAAGTACTTCTCCATATTCTAAAACTAGTTTATACCTCGATCATCCAATCTTGCTGAATTTTCATAGAAAGTGTGTCCTAGAGTGCCCATCTCACAGTAAAGATTTCAGCTCTAAATATTGAGCTGAACAAGTTTTATATCGAAATTAAAAGTCAAACACAGCGTTGCCGAGCGTCTCAAATTGCTCTGCTATTTCGCACGCTAAAAGGCTTCGGTTGATTATAACATGTCATTGGGAAAGGGTGTGGGTGTATGAGATCGCCATCGAGCGTTTCGACCTTCCTCAGGAATACTATCATATGTCACTTTATGAACAGAATTTTAACTTAAGTCGACTAACGTTAGATAAGTCAAGACTCAAATTATTGTAGGGTATTGTGTGTTGTATGAGTCGATTGAAAATATAAATGAATAATCTAGGAACAGGAAGATATATTAGAGTAGTGACTCACTTGTACTGTTGTTTTTGATTGAATTGAATGTGAGAGTGAACATCGCTTAGAAGAAACGGTCTTTATATACAGTCTGGGACTAGGAAGAAATTGGAATAATCCTCTTCTAAAATGTTCTTGGAAATATCATAATTTTGAGTCTAGACATAGGATTCTTCCATATACTATTCATCGATGAATTAATTATAGGGTATTATTCAATATTTATTTTATTTATTTATTTCTATACCCGTATCGTTGTCGGTTGGGTTGACAAACATAATACAAAAAAATGAAAAGAACGAAGAACTAGAAACGAAAAATACCAACCAAAAAATAATGAAAAAGAAAAAGAGTCTATTTTCGGAGAACTGTCCAACTTTTGTGAACTCTAATGTCTTGATGAATCCACGGAAGGGTGTGGATGTATGATAATAAAATATCCACGCCTATACTCACACCCACATCCTAGATTTTTTTTCTTTTTCATGTTTTTTTTGTTTTTGTTCTGTTCTTTTCATTTTCTTGTATTATGTTTGTCAACCCAACCGGTAACGATACGGGTATAGAAATAAATAAATAAATAAAATAAATATTGAATAATACTCTATAACTAATTCATCGATGAATAGTATATGGAAGAATCCTATGCCTTGACTCAAAAAGTATGCAATTTTCAAGAACATTTTAGAAGAGGATTATTCAGATTTCTTCCTAATCCTAAACTGTATATGAAGACTGCTTCTTCTAAACGATATTCACTCTCACACTCAATTCAACCAACAACAATAATACAAGTGAGTCAATAGTCTAATACATTTTTCTGTTTCTAGATTATTCATTTATATTTTCAATTAACTCATAGCACTGTAATTGTTATACTTGTGAATAATTTTAATTGAATTTGAGTTACTAAGTCGACTTAAGTTAAAATTCTAGTCATAAAGTGATATATGATGTTATATAATGGGACCCCTAAGAAAAGTCGAAAAGGATCATGACAGTCTCATACACCCACACCCTCTCAATGAATAATCTATAAAACCAAAGGGAAGAACTGCTCCAAGTACATCATGTAGTAGGCCTCTCATATTACCTAGATCACCCTTTGAATCAAAGGGATACTCGTTAATATCAGGAAAAAATCAAATTTGCTTAAATTTTTGTTGTTGACTGTAAATGACATTATTATCGGGTTTATTCTTGGTAGAATCTTTCAGATATTGAAAAAAATTAATTATTATGATCATGAATTATCAATTCGTAGTGCAATATGCGCTCGATTAGATTCTCCATATCTTTATTTAAGAAAATTTGCTATTCTTTTGGAATTTTCGGGTTCAATTTATATTTAGATTCCTTATTCAATAATTATGATTGCACTTCATTATACAACCATACATGAAGCAATGCAATATATTTTACTTTTTACAGGTCTTATGTTTGATATAGCTATTATTGGTACAACTAACCCTCTTATACGCCGTCCAAGACCAATAGTTAATCATAATGATGTTCTAGCAATTGGACCTGATAAGTTTTCTTTTCCTAGTGGTCGTACATCACGAGCTGTATTTCTACTTTTTTATTTTATTCAAACATCATTTCTCAAACATTTGCCATCTTCCTTTATTATTATTCGGTTAAGTCTTGTTGTAGCTTCTCGGCTTCTATTAGGACGTCATTATATATCAGATGTTATAGCCAGTATTCTGTTTGGAATTTTTGAGTACTCAATTCTTGTACACATTTCACCTATTGTAACTCGTATTTTTCTCTCTATACTTGGTGTTCCACAGTAATGATAACAAATAAAGCATTTTTTTCTATGTCATCAATCGTCTGTTTGCAAATATCATAATATACATTCATTGGCATTGTATGCGAAAGAGATTAGAATAGGTTTATTTCATTTCAACGAACGTCTAATGAAATAATTTAGTTGTCATTATATGTACAAATAATGCTAATTATTTATTTATTTTTTCTAGTTCGAACAAATTGCCAAAATGAAACACCAGAAACAGCATTTGTTTATCGACGTGTATAAGTCAATAGAAAACTTTACAAAAAACAATATTCTCTTATTATTATATAAAAATTAGTTGTTATTATGCTAATTGAGCAGCAAAACGACATGATAATATTAGTCGTTTAACTCCCGAAGATATCGATCCATTTTTATGTACACATATTAATTTTGCTTTTGGTAAAGCACTTGAAAGTTTAACAATAACACCTTATGAAGAAGATGATTTGAAAGGATGGACTGCAAGTTCACAAGGCTTGTATGAATGTATATTACAATTCAAAGAAGTTAAACCTGATCTACGAGTTTTATTGGGTATTGGGTATGGGTGGGTGTGGGTGTTTCTTCTTCATTTATATTCACCCACACCTTCCAGTTACAGCTTTGAAACACATATCAGACTTCATATGGTATCAATGGAACTACTTATTTTGATGTCGGAATTGACCTTTCTTCCATAGACACTGTCATTTTTGTATGAGCACTTTTTATGCGTTTGGACTACACGTCTTTTTTTCTTTTAACTTATATTTCTATATAGAAGAAAAGTTTGAATTTATTTTAAATTAACATATGCATTATTGTGCATCTGGTGCGGATAAGCTACCAACACATACACCCACACCCGTGGCTATGGCTTTAAAAAGACGAGTTGTGGACAGAAATGCCTATAGGTTTTTTAGTATCTCAATATACTTAATCAAACGAGATATAAAATGATTCAAAACGCGAGTGAATACTCGGGATAATTCTCTTGTAATATGAATCTATCGTATATTCTCAAGAAGAATATTTTTACATTTTGAGTCACGCCAAAAGTAAGTTGAAAGTATGATCAGTGTGATAAGTATTAATCATTACATTTCCCTTTCGATCCTCGATGCATTTAAGATTGACGAAAAGATAAGGTACATTTACTCGTTTCTACATTCTAGTTACATTGCAAGAATATGAAAAAAGTAAGATAAATTTTGATTATGTATAAGTTCATTTCTTTTATATTCTATATGGATTTCAAGATCTGATCAATGTGGAGACTAAGAGTACTTAGCGATTTTTTTCTCATAAGAACCTATGAGACTTTATGAGATATATTTTCAATTATTTTGTTCACTCTGATCTAACCGATAATACACTCAAACAGAATACTTTGAACACATAATTTCTAAGTTTTGATAACTGTTGGTTAAACTACGCGTTTTATATATGCTGGATGTTCATTAGCCTTTTAACTATCTATTTCAAATCTTTGAATTTAATCTAATAGACTGTTCTGATGAAAACATTCAATAATACATCCTTGACAAATCTTTCAAGCTCTTGAAAAGGTTTTAGAACAGTTCGTATAGTACAACGCTTGATTATTCGACGGATTATTTTCTCGGTGCATTTAATACAAACCAAAACTATCAAATCTTCATATTCAAATATTCTGAGTAAAACTCAGTGTTGTAAAATATCTAGCAGCGTCAGCCTATGAACCTCAAAGAACAAGAAAAAGTTAAACGAAGAAAAAAAGGTATATATCAGCGTATAATACTGTTTTACATAATTTATATCGCTAATGAAGTGTGATTTGATCCACTCAAACAGACGCATAAGTTCGATGTTTAGAAAAGAAAGTATGTAACGCTGTATTTGCAAAACAAATCAATTTCGGTCTTTTATTTCTATATAAGCAAGGAAGAAAAAAAATATTCTCATTTATACCATGTTACCACTTATAACCATCGCTGCTGTCTGGCTTATCGACTTTCATACAAGTGGAGTGTGGGTGTGGATGTCTCTCCCTCATTCACGCTTATACCCACACACTCACCCACACCCTAAAGTCGGACAGGTCTTTGAAAATAGACTCTTTTTGTTTTTCATGTTTTTTTATTTTTTGTTCTTGGTTCTTTCCATTTTTTTTCATATTATGCTTCTCAATCCACACCGGCAGCAGGAAGGGTATATAAAGAAATGAATAAAATAAATATTGAATAATACTCTATAACTAATGCATCGATGAATAGTATTTAGAAGAATCCTATGTCTTCACTCAATATTATGCAAATCTAATAACATTCTCGAATATGATTAATCCTATTTCTTCCTAGCCCCAGACTGTATATAAAGACCGTTTCTTCTAAGCGATATTCGTTCTCACATCCAATTCAGTCAATAACAATAATGCAATTGAGTGAATACTCTAATATATTTTTCTGTTTCTAGATGATTCATTTATATTTTCAGTCAACTAATATAACACACGACATCCTAAAATAATTTGAGTTTTGACTTATTTAACGAAGGAATCTCCCGAGGCATCAAAGAGCTTTTGAGCTGCAATTTTGCTCACAAGTAGAGGATACATAGACTAGAAAAAGTCTAAAAGAATATGTGCCCAAGTTGATGTTTATCTGTGCGGTAAAATCAAAGTTTCGAATTTAGGCCTGAAACTTTGTCCACACTAAGACCTCAATCAGACAAGTTTGCTTACAAGTTTTCAGAAATTTTGGAAAGACTGTCTCCGAGACACAAGTATGTTAACATAGAGACGCTTTCTTATAGATACTAGGTTTCACATGAATATTTCGATGGATTCATATCTCGAAGATAATCTGTCTAAAATTTCTAAAACTTTGTAAGCAAACTTGTGGGTGTGGGTGTGGGTGTGGGTGTGAGTGTTTGTCTATCTCACACCCACCCACACTCTCAAGATCTCCATTAGAAACTCTGCATAGTAAGGAGAAATGAAAGCTCGCTCACCGTTGAACCAATTAAGTTAGTATATTAGCGACTGTTGGCTTGCTTAGAGGCAGATATTCGAATTTTACTGCATTGACAGTGTGTGTGGAATACCTACAATTTAAAATTTCAACTTTTAAAAAGAGATTTAAAAAAAAATCTACTGAAGGTCAAAACCATCTTGAGGGTGTGGGTGAGATTCCCGTTTGTTATGTTAACTTAGACCCACACCCTTATATACTATATTTGAAGACATTAGAAACGTTTCTCATTTTCAGATAGCTTTCATTTGTTGACTTCAACTGTGTCATAGCTACATGATTCCATTATAGACATGACACATATCATCAACAAATTTATCTCAGCATCATTTCAAGTCTCAATACTCCAAGCGAGATGTCCATGGCGACTTGCTTTTACTCTAATTTCTATATCTTTGCTGTTAATGACAACAATGTATTTTTCAGGTCTATCATTCAAGCATAAATCGCAACGCTGTGAACAAGTTACTGAGTTGAATGAGCAGTTAACTGAAATGTCCTCATTTTTTAAACATCAACAGCCCCCGTCGATTCTTATTGTCGGCGTGTTTTTCACGGGAAAAACAGATCCTCAGCGACCACAAAAGAGAAATGTCTACAAGGACTGTTCTGACTATTTTCAAGTGTGGCATGACTCTATACATAAGCAAGGTTTGCACGGTGTGATGTTGCATGATGGTCTGAAGAAGGAGATTATTGACAATTATACAACTCCTTCATTCATATTTATACGCAGTAATCAGTCGTCGCTACCTGCTGCGCTTTGGCCGGCTGAATGGAAATTTATCGCCCTATACGACTTCTTACGAATGCATGAGGATCTTCAATACGTGGTGATCACAGATGTGTCAGATGTTACTATTAACAAGAATCCAATTGACTTTTTTTTGTCGCATTCTACTAAAGATATATTCTTTGCTTATGAAAGTGCCCCTGGTAGAAGATGGATGTTAGAAAACTGGGAGAAATGCTTCGGCGAGAAATATCCTCCATACATGTCCAAAGTACATACTCCAAATATGATCGCTGGGCGGCGAGAGGCATTGATTACGCATGTTTATTTAATGAAAACTATGCTACTGGAAATTGCGATACATAACGCGGCTGGAGCTGGTGTTTGTGATATGCTTGTACATCATAAAGTAGTTTACGACTACTGGAATAACGACGCGAATTTGAACAAACGCATATGGGAAGAAGGTCAACCTCTTTACAACAAGATTAAGACAATAAATGGAATTCCGGGAGAGCCAGATAATATTCTCAAGGGATATTATATGGTGCATAGACACCGCTCTAACCCTTGCCGTTAATAATAATAGTGAGGGAAGTATCTTACTTCCTTAAGAAGAGGCCTAAAAATAGTTGCTTTTTTACCAATAGATAGAGCGTGTTTCGCTTTACTTTTCTATGCTATTTGATGATTCCCCACATCCTAATATATTAGTGAAATTTTGAAAAACAGTTTTTTTGTGTACGACTTGAGGGTGTAGATGGGATGGATGTGAATAGAATGAGTATACACTCGAGCTGACACCCACATCCACACCCTCTCATGCATTTAATTGACAGTAAGTAACTATAACAAGAGAAATCCATGAAAGATGCTCCAACGACATCTGCTCTCGCGACATTTGCTCTTCCGTGATATTTGCTCTCCAGTATCAACTGTCGATCTTGAGGGTGTGGGTGTGCGGCTGTGGGTATGTTATGATTAAGATGCTCATACCACACCGCCCACCCACACCCACATCCACCCTGAGCTTTTTGAGTTTTTCTATCATTGAGAGAATTAACTTGGAAAAGTGACTCGATTTTTTTCTGTTTTGTAAAATGCGTTGTCTCATTTCTAAATTATCTTTTGATTAATACTGAAAATAACATTATCACATACATGTATTATTAGCAATAAAAGAAATTCAAGAAAAATACAAATATTTCATTTCATAATTGTCGCCTGTGAATTAGTAGATGATTGAACAATGAACTATATTAGCAGAGGCGATGATGGATTGGAAAGATCAATAATATCACTATCAGTTTCTGGTAGAACAAGAGTTGGTAAATCAGATGATGTTGTTTCAATATCAACTTCCAATATTGATACTTGAACGTAACCATCGTCGGTCATATAGCGAGTAACTAATAAGAGACATCTAAAAGAGAAAATATAAGATTTCATTTTTTTTATTTTTGCAAATGAACATGACTCACATATTAAGAATAAATGGTATAATAGCTAGACTAGCAGCAAATAATAAGGTAGTTCCCCTATAATAGACTACTGTACGAGCATAGAACCAATTGAAGAATGAACTACCCAAAGCATACATGACTACATTAAGTTCGGTAAAAAATGTAAATGCGCTACTTCGTTCATGTGGTTCTAACCATTTTGATAACATTGACCATGTTAAAGATTCTTGATAGGTAGAAAATGAACTAATAGCCAATGCGGCATACATTTGCCAATTGTGTTGAGCAAATGCTATCCAAACAGTCGATGCAGATAAGCAGATATAACTAATGGCACAAATAAATGGATCACTAACACCTATACATGTTAATATTCGCATACCGAGTAGAGTGAAAACAGCAGAAGTGATAGCAGAAACAGCTGTATAATTTCCAATCTCAGAAGATGACCAACAAAATGGAACATTTAAAAGATACCAAAGAAATGCTGCTGATGATGAATCTATGAATAAATAGAACGCATACGAGACCATTGTCAGATAGATGCTGATAGATTTTTTTTTCGATCGATGTTTAAATGAAAATACAGTAAATACTTCGAAAAGATGAGCCCATCCTGATGGCGATGTCTCTATATCATCTTGTGATTCAGTTAGAAGAGATGCTGTACTTTCGGATATTTCTCTAGTCTGAAGTTTAACATGAGATGGTTTAATGTAGATAATAGTAATGACAATTGATATTAATTGTAATATTAAAGCTACCCAAAACAGATCAATAAAACCACGCCATGCAATGTAATAACCAATTACGAAGGATGCACCAGCTTCCACACTTGTTGTTATGCTGACGATAAGAATAATACGAGATGAACGTTTACTTTCAATTGTACCTTCAATAACAATCAACATAAGTACCAGATCTTAACAAGATAAGAAGAAAAAACAAACAAACTAGTTGAAAGTCAAAAAAGGTAGTCAACTATGAATTACTAAGAAGTCCAATTGAACCCGTCAGACCAAGGATAATAGAAGAAATAATCCACCAGTAATCAGCAAGATGAAGATAGATAATTGCTAGCCAAATGGCCAATTGAATAACAGTACCCAACATCGGAAGTAGAGCTACAAATCGTACGCCTAATTTTGGTGTATACAAACCAAGTATATATGTCATGATAATCACCGGAATACCATTCGATAGATCAATCCAAAAGAATAGATCGGCCGAACGTTGTTGTGCCCATATTTGCGCTTGACTTGTCGTTGTATTTGAATCATTTCCACATGTCATATTATTGTTCATTGTATGTAAAATAGATAATTGTGAACTATTATTCGGTATGATTAATGTCATATTCGATATGAATGGATCATTTTTTAGATAGAATGCATAAATATATTGTCCAACAACGGCAAGAATAGAACCACACAACGATTGTAAAAATGTAATCGCAGCAATAGCATAAATATTAAGGCTCGATGTCATGGATGGAGATTAAATTGATTGTATATTATTATTGTAACCTAATAGAATAACCGATGAAATATGAAAATGAATGATCAAATTTGTGAGTACAAAAGAAGAAGAAAAACAAAATTACACGACAACACTCCCAATCAAATGTTATAAGCAAGTGTGTCATCTCATTGTTCATTCAATTGCAATCTGGAAGTTTCATATCTTGAATTTATGAGATTTTTGACACTTAAAAATATAATTGAATACAGTCGTACAAATTTTTCATTCACAGGCGACACAAAAGACTGACAAAGAAACTAAGACAAGTCGAAGCAAATATTGTTTTTTGATACTTACAGCTGTGAAGTATTCAAAACGTGTATAATTTTTACGTCCATCACTCCTACTTAATGACAATTATACAAAAAATATCGCACACATGACCTTACTTTGCGCACATTGAAACTAGTGAGTCATCATATATGGTGTATATACATGCGTGTACTCCTTTTTTTTTCTTAACGTTCGACTAGGCCTTTCTTTCCTTTTTCTTCTTTTTATCAATGCATATAATATACATTTTTTTATTCTCTCCCTCTGCTGTTGTTGTATTAAAGCTCAGAAAATTAAAATCGATAAAACAAACGCGCATTCATCCGTTAAAATAGATGTGCTTTTTATTTTTTCGAAGAAATAATACGTAAATTAATATGTCGTAATTTAGTAAATTTTAGTAAATCTTCATATCGTTTATTCCAACTTTTCTCGTTGATCGTTTTGTCCAGTGTAAAAATTAATATGATTTCTTTTAGATTAATCAATAAATCAAGTAGTTTTATCCATAGATAAACATTGATATAGACTAAATTTAATAATGGATTACAACATTTGATCTTTAATTTTTCTAGATGAGGCATTGTCGTAAATAAAAACAAGGTAAAATTGATAAATAATTCTGGTAAATTATTAATTGTAAGAGAAAAACTAGAACAAGATAATGATTTGTTGTAAATTTGATTCGATATAATTTGATTGCATTCTAATTTATTACATTTGATACATAATGAATTTAAGAAAGGAAGATGATTTAGTAGAGAAGTCAATTTCTCCGTACAACAAGATTGATATGAACCAAGTAAAGTCAAATGTCTTATAGGACTTTTTAATATCTTCGATGATTTAATAGGACATTGAGCAATACCAAGATTTAAATAACATATCTGTAATACTGGTAATGATAAAATTGATTCAAGAAGTACATTCCATTTGTTTGATACAAATAAACTTATATTTAAAAATTGAAGATGTGGAGCATAATATCGAAGTAAATCAAGAATAGTATTTGTAATATGTAATCGAGAGAGTGTTAGAGAATATAGACGAGGAAAATGTAATAAAGTAAGATTTTGAAATATGTTCATCTAAATGATATAATCATGAATGATCGTATATCGAAAGAAACAAAACTAACCTGATTAATATTTTCCAATCTTAAACTTGATATATATTTCGAATGTGTTAAATGTGGGAGGACATGTTCACATAAATATTCACTATTTTCATCGTTATGTTTTAAACTTATATGATAATAATAATTAAGAAGAAATTGATTTATTTTTGTATTTAAATTATAAAATCCATTATATTGATCTCGTGTATTTAAATAAGTAAATATATCTAACCATAATTCAGATGGTAAATCTTCCAGAATTGTTTTTCCAATCATACTGAATGAAATATGTGTAAAAAGTAATCTTTATTCAAAATTTTATACTAACTTGTAGGAATGATGAGTTATTATGTAAGTTCGTCGGTCAGCTATGACTCATATACTGAATAAATATTGTATTTAAAAAGAAAAGAAATGGTAAACTATAGGTAATAATAAAGTTACACACAATTTGATATTTTAGTGACTCATGTAAGCAGAAATATTTTTAAAGGTAACATTTATGAAATATGCTTATGAATTACTAGAAGAGAAATTTAAAAGTGTTTGCATCACAGAGTAAATGATAGAATGGAGTAATATCTCATCGCCAATCTCACACGGATGTGGTGTTAAATGTCAAAAGGGAAAATGTCGAATAGGAAAATGTCTAAAAGAAAACAAGGAAAATATCGAAATGGAAAAAGTATGTAGTATAAAGACCGAAAAGACTGACGTCGAATAGAATACATAATCAGTAGGAAAATGTAGACAGACAAAATATCGAAAGTAGAGTTTTTAATTTTTATTTTAATATGACACGATAGGTATGGGTCAGTGTGGGTGTAGGTGCGGAGAGAGTCCAGGTACCTGATAAAAGAAGAGATTCCCACACCCACACCCTCTAGTGATGGCTAATAGTAATTGCAACAATAAAATAACGACCAATATAGACATCTTTTTAAAATCTATTTTTATTTTTTCTATATTTTTCATTCTATGTTTTCCTTTCACTCCTTTCATGCTTATGTTCGCTTCTATGTTTTCCACTTTTCTATATTTACCTTTCGATATTTTCCTATTATTTTTTCGACATTTTCCGTCAATCCCT
>CAJNOI010000688.1:0-29977 GCA_905250115.1 Adineta steineri
TTTTAAATTTTTAGTATTGAATAAAATAGATATTTAATAAAAAAAAAACAAGTATATCTTGTCTGTGTAGATGATTAGATTTACACGTGTATTGTCAAAGTAAATTATAATAATTTTAGTCAATATAAAATAATAATGAATAACCTTAAGATAATATTATCGTCCAGCTATATCAATTATTATAATACATAGTTCTTTCTGTGTTCTTAATACGATTCAATAGAATTTAAACGTACAAACATAATATTTGTTTTGAAAAATGTACCTTATGATTCCCTTGACATCAATTCAATCCTAAAGGTAAACGATCCATACATTTTACACAGTATTATTTTAGTTAAAAATATCATCTTAAGAGCACGTGACAGTGAGAATAGCTGATATATTCATGTCGTACTTATCTACAACATCGACAGAGATTGTTTGCAATCATTCATAAAAATATGATTACTAAGATAAAGTGAAGAAATAACTGTATGTTCATTTCTTTGTCTCGCTTTATTTCCATAAAATGTAACGATAGCAAAAAAACGAACCGAAAAATATCAATATATTATTGGTTTAAATAGAATCTACATTACATCCTTAATGAATATTCATTAATTTCGTAGAGAAACTTCATATCGTATGGACGAACCGTAATCCTGCTAGAAAAGTTTGATTCGTTGTTAATGATGTAATAAGTAACTTGCGTTTAATTATATTTATATAAAGAGCTTGGCTATAGCCTAGACGACTGAGAAGCGATGACTCTCTGATCAAATTCAGATTACCAAACTAATTTAGAAATTTTGATGATTGCATCGTTATTCTTTGATTAATGAAGTTAAATATAAAGACGAGAATAAGCTGTTTTTTTCTGAATGACTAATAGATGATGAATACTATCATATGACTCAACATATATTGCATCAAGCAAAGATATTAACAAACTAAGCATCGTCATCGTAACATATCTTCAATCAGAACTCATCATTTATCTCTTTGACAGTTGTAATAAAAATTTTTTTTAGAGAATGTGTAGAGTGCGACATTTGATTTGTCATTATATATATATCGTGTAGCTGAAGTGAAAAGAAAAAGATCTATTCTTCAAATACTACTACTTTATCTTCTGCTGATTATATAATGACTATAATTTTGTTTTGCAAATTATTTTACTATACGCAATATACGTCATCATGCACATGTTTGTATTAATAAACATCGAATTTATCTTGAAAATCTGATTCTTTCGTTAATTGTTATTAGTGAGTCTTTTTGAAATGTTATGAAAAATTTAATCATTTGTAGAATTTCATTGCATTATAATTACTGATATAACCCTATTCATTTAAGTCATACAATATTTGAATGATTACAAAGTAGAAAGTGCAAGTACAAAGAAAATGTTGTGTCTTTAACATTTCTTGAGAAGAGTTACTTATAATAAGTTTTCAAGAGATAATTGATCAAAATCCTGTTGCGATGAAGAAAACACGTGGATTAATGATAATATTAATCTGCCAGAGCAACACTTTTTCGAAAAATAATTTACAATAGGTATATTATTTGTATTACATTCTCATTCTTTACATATTTTGTCAGACACATGTGTTTATCTTTTAACAATAAAAATTTGCTTTTCATTCTTAATATGTCAACATTATTTTGTTATAAAGCATTAAAAATTCATTCTCTATACGTTTTGTATCTTTTTATGTATACGAAAATATCGTTTAATTTGAGTATGTGCGATCATTAATACAAACAATACTCAAACCTTTACTCATATCCTCAAATATAAATCATATATTTTTCATTATCATTTTTTTAACTTATAATGTGGTTCCCGTATCCCGAAGGAAACGGGAGTAGACCAAACTCAACGGCACTGCAGTGTCGAGATGATCCGCGGCATAGGTCTAAGCGAACTCGAATGCTCCTAGCCGATGTCCAAAAATCCGCTTGAAAGAGCCTGATCTCAATGAGATCAGCGCCGGCTTTCAAACCGACGAGAACAGATATTACACTTTGATCTTAGCCTAAAAGGCCGAGAAGCGATAACTAAGCAGTCAAATTCAAGCTCTTTATTCTCACTCTGTCCACACACATTTCATTTTTTTTTCAAATGAAAGATAATAATAGATTCGTTTCGAAATTACAACACGTTTATTCAGCATGATTCTTATGCAACGAATATTTCGTGAGGACAGTTGAAAAGTATTCTATGACTCATCATTATATAGCGTGTTTATTACTATGAAGAGTTGGGTTTAAAGAAAAAAAAGTGTAGTTAAGATATATTTAGCTAATTGAGTTGTTCACCTTGTGAATATTTTAATTAGAATCCAATATGAAATACATTCTCGACAAACTGTCTCAGCATACGAGATACAATACGGATTGTCCAGTCTACGCAGTTCTCTTTTCCATCTACTCTAGTTGAGATGTGCGAAAAAGAATAACTGTATGAAAAAAGTATCCGAAAATAGTTCGGATTTAACACAAATCGCTAGATTGTTGACATCAGCTTGTAGTGATGAATACGTCGTTTTTTTCATATCATGAATCAACAGATTAGCGATTTTTATTAAGTATATTTTCGTTTTTCAAGTTCTTCTCGATATTGATTGTGTAAATTATACACACAGTGCGAGTCAAAAACAAATTTCCTAATCATAACAATATGACCTACATTTTTCATATTCTCGTGATTTCAATAGCAAAAAAATCTCTATTTTACTAGTCAACAAGAAATCAACCGATCACTGAATGTTCCCATAATGAAAAAATAAAAAATTAGTAATTAAAATTTTATCAATCGTTCGATGCCTCCATATTCCGATTCAAAGAAAAAAAAGAGCAAGTCCAGTTAAACTATGAGATGGATAAGATTAATATTTTTCTTTTAAAATAAATTCAAATTCTCGAATTCAAGTGTAAATAATGAGTTGTAGCAATTAAAGAAGTAGAAAAAAACTGTCACCTCTCGTTCACAGGAAAAAAAAGAAATGAATATTTTTTTATTATTGCTGAATAGAACGGAAATGAAATATTTTATTTTTCTGTTATTCAATTTAGGAAAGTTGTTAATTATATAGATTGCTTGCTTCAACAATACGTTGCTAAATATTAAAAAAATTGTGAATTTCCATAGTACTATTTTTTTTACTATAAAAGATGTGTATCATGCAATCCTCAACTCATTTTTTTCTATAGAAAAATTCAAAAAAATCAAGCTATTTTAAACAATTTGCACTGTCATATTTATTTAGGTATGTAATACTATAGGTGTAAGAAAAAAATAGTTGTTGGCAACTAACACTTCAAACCATTTTCTTATTGACATACAGGGTGGGTCATAAATAATAGTGCAATACGAAACTTTAATATCATTACTTCAGTTCGGTTGAATAAACTTATGTGTTGATTATTGGTAGAACTTTACTCAAAGTTTTTTTTTTTCGTATAAATCATGTAAGTAAATATTACTAGATAGTTTTCAATTGTTATTTAAGAATATCAAATCAGTAAGTTCTTAGCCAATAAAACAATTTTCGAATTTTCTTAATTAGCAACTATTTAAATTTCTTTCATCAAGTCAACTTACGTGGTTCATATGAAAAAAAAAACTTTGAATAAAGTGTCATCGATCCTCAAAAAATCAGTTCATTCAATCGAACTGAAGTGACGATATTCAAGTTTCTTATGACACTATTATTTTTGACCATCCTGTATTTACACAGAGACTTAAATCGAAAAATAATATTTGCTCTAGAATATATTAAATCTTCATTCTTTGATACGAAAACAAAGCGCATTTCAAATAGTATCCATATAGTTATTCAACGTACAGCTGGAATCGATTACTTCTATTCATATTTCAATCAGCATAGAAGTATAATTCATAAAGGTATTGAGTTATATAGAGGTAGTTTTTTTTCAATAGTGTCCTACTTTCTTACATTTCTATCCTGCGTCGATAAAATCGCAAACACATCAGAGTATACGTTAGTTTTTTCTTAGATAAATATTCCAAAAAATAATTATCGGACTGTTAAAATGAATAAAATACATGAAACAGTGAATCCTATAACAAACGCCTGGTCGACAGCTTCTGAACCATCAGCGTCAAATAAAAAACGTGAACGAGCTGGTTCAGTTATTAAAGAATTCAGTTTGAACACAACAGCACATGGTGTACCAAGTATTGCTCGTAGTCATAGTATTCATAATCGTGTATTTTGGATTCTATCATCAGTAGTTTTTCTTGGTGCAATGATATATTTTGTTACTGAAGCAATTATTGCATATTTTCAATATTCAACACAAACGTCTGTAACAGTTATTGTTGAATGGCCTCAAGCTTTTCCTGCAGTAACAATTTGTAATTATTCTCCATTACGATATGATCGATTTATAAGTCCTTTTTTAAACTACACAAATGCACGTAATATAACAAATACAACTAATACAACTATTTTCACTACGACACAAGCTTCCTATATTCAAGAATTTCTACTTTATAAACTCAATCAAAATGAATCTTTAAATGATTATTTTTATTCACTTGAATCAATGATGATGTCTTGTAATTATAATAACATGCCATGTTCGACAACTAATTTTACTTGGTTTATATCACCACTCTATGGTCTCTGTTATACATTCAATGCTCTATTAAAATCTACGGGTCAAGCTGGTATAAAATACAATGCTGATAATGGAGCTAATGGTCTCCTTGAATTAAGTTTCTATGTACATCAAAATCAATATGTACCATATTTATCAAATGGTAAGTATAATATTATAATTTCGTTATCATGTATTGTAATAATTATGTTATCTTTATATATAGGCATTGGTATGGTAGCATTAGTTCATGACAATGTACAGATGCCCATTATTGAGCTGACAGCAATGCTACTTAGTCCTGGAAAACATCATAAATTAGGATATGCAAAAAAAACTAGTTTATTTTTACCAGCACCTTATACACCATGCAACGATAAAGCTAATCTTGGAATGCAAGCAATGTTTGATCAATATCATGATGCTGATTATGGATATGCACAATTTCCATGTTATTTTGCTTGTATACAAGCATATACGTAAGTATATGATATTTTATAATTTCATATGAATGCGTAATGTATTTTAGTTACAAAAAATGTGGCTGTGGAAATCCTTATCGCTGGAATAATCGTGTAGTTGTACTTCCTAATACTAACACATCAATTAATATACAACTTTGTGATTTTGATAATCCATGTTATGGTGCAGCAGGAATAGAAATTATGAACACAGAAAGTATTTGGACTACGTTTTGTCCTGATTGTACACTAGAGTGTACATATTCTGAGTTTATTATTCAATCAACTTCAGTCTTAGCACCACCTTCCTACATGAGAGATGGTATTAAACAATTTGTTGAATCATCACAAGTTCCATTACCTAAAGACTGGAATACATCCTATGTGTCTGAGATTCAATCCAGTTTTGTTTCTTTAGAAGTTGCCTATGAAACAACTCGAACAGAAGTTTATTCACAACAACCAACAATGGCTCCAGTTGATGTGATTTCTAATGTTGGTGGACAAACCGGTCTTTGGATTGGTATTAGTTTTCTTTCATTGATGGAACTTGCTGAAATGATCTATCGACTTATACGTTCTCAATGTCATCGTCTTTGGACAAGAACATGAATATGAATGACTTTTATGTTACTTTTCCATTCTTACAAACTGATACATCCGCACTTATTTTCTCTTCTTTGTTCTTTAGATATTGTATTCACTTATCCGTACACAGGTATGCGAATATTTCACATACGTATTCATCAATCTTATTTTTACAAATAAATTCAGAATCACAAGAAATACGATAATGTTTCGTCAAGTACATACGTATTATAGTTTTTATTGAAAAAAGTATTGCCATCAAAACAAACATTGCTCATCTTGGTGAAAATCTGAGGCATTTGTGACTAGAAGAAATTTGTTTGTATTAGACTTAAATAATTAATACATATTACACATGTAGAGAAAAACAAACAAAAGAAAAATATGCACCGGTGAACGTGTACAAAATCGAGGTAGAAAAACAGTTCAAGAGAGAACATTTGTATCACAATACCAAAAATATAATACATCGATTCACCTATCTGAGATGAAGCCATGAGAAGAAGAAGACCAAAATAAAACAAAACAAAAATCATACTGCAATATCAGAGAGGCGTATGACGATGATGTCTATTTGATGATGATGTTAATGGTCGATAATCATCATCATCATTGCCTGAACTATTAGGACTCATGGGATGATCATCATCACTGGTAGGTGGGTAGAGAAGTGTCGATGATGATGTTGTTGCTTTGTCTGTACTACTACCACCTAACATGAAACGACGAAATCCATAACTACCCGATTTTGTTGTTGTTGCTGTTGTCGATGAAGACATCGATAGAAGAGGTACGCTCTTATCTGTTGTATCTTTTTGTATAGGTGGTTCAAGTTCAACAATTGTTGATTGCACAGGTTGTTGTTGTTGATGCTTCATAGTAGATCGACTTTGTTGTGAACGAGTTTTTAGTTTAGGAGAACGACCTGGATTGTAACGTGTATTCGAAATTGGTCGAAAACTAGCACTGAATGTTTGTTTAGCATCAACCGATGATAATGATGATGATGATATTGCTGCCGGAGCTATTTTATTTGATACTGATCCACGAGGTGTTGCCGATATACCTAAACTAATAAATGGTGCATTAGCTGAACGATTGATAATAGATGGTGGTGGTGGAATAGATAAAACAATTGAATCAGTATCGCTAGTTTGTTTTGTTAGCGATTGATCATTCGTTTTTGATTTTAGAGAAACATCTTGTATATCACTTATGCTTGATGAAGATTGATTGGCATCAAAGAATTGTGTTTTGGCACTTATATCTGAATAGAATGATGGCGCTTCAAAAACTGGTGAACTTTTGGCATCAGTATAGTTAGTAGCAGAAGAAGTCGTAGTAGTTAGTAATAATACTGATGGTCGAATTGGAGAAGATTGAGAAGAAATTCGCGATAGTAGTGGTTGTGGTGATGACGATTGAGTTATATTTGATATTGCTGGTGCAGGATTACTTACTACGGATGAATGAAGTGGTGAAAGAATATTAAAAATCTGACTAATTTGTTCGTCAATATGTGTCATACGTCGAGTTAATACTCGTACTTCAGCACTTAAATCATTTTTTATTTCAATTAATGATGATAATAAGTGATGATCACTATATGGAGATGATGATATACTACGACGTGGTCCAAATGCTGCATTGATATCAGAATGAGAATCATCCAATTGTTTCTAATTATAAATGGAAAGACGAAAAAAATTCAATTAAAACGTCTTTTTTTTCAAATTATTAATATCTTACTTGATTATTTGATCCCTCGTCTAATATTTTTATACTATCACGATGTGCTGATCTTGGTATAAATAAACTGAGTGGAATAGATAGTCGATTTTCATTTCCATCTATTGTTTGTCCTCGTATATCATCATCAGTTAGATTTGAATCAAATGGATTGGTTGATTGTTGTAATGGTTTATTATCAGGAACAGTTTTTTTCGGTGATGAATCTACTTCTGTTCCATTTGATCCTGTTTTTAACCATTTCCATTTACTAGATTTCGGTGCACTTTGTAATGGTGGACTTTGATGAACTGATGTTATTTGAGATACTTGTGATTCTTGAGTTTCAATACGTTCAGAAATTGTTTCAAGTTTATTATCTCGAGTTTTAGCAATTAATGGTAAAGGTAACTGTAAATGTTGAGCTAAGGATAAATTGATTGGTACTGTTGGTGACGAATCAGTTGAATCAGTAGTTAGTGATTGTACTGCTGCTTGCATTATTAGTGGCGGTTTTGTTGGTTGTGCTGGTGAATTACCTGTTGTTTGTGGAGGTGTTTGTGTAGCTGGATTTGTTTGTGTTGCAGCACGATTTTCTTGTGAAATTTTACGAAATTTTGATATTAATTTTCTTACTGGATGATCAGAACCTAATTGATCTAAACCTTCATTTTTTCTTATTTCAGCTAATTCACGTTCACGTTTAACATCAGCAATTTTACGAAAAATTACCTAAATTGAAAAACGAAAAGAAATTATTTATTAAGAATAAAATCTAAATTTTTTTTTAAATAATATACTCGATGTCTTAGATTATATGTCAGCACCATATTTCGAGCAAATGATATACTAAATGGATGATAAAAATCTAATACTTCGAGTAAACGTTCACGTCGAATTTGATGTATATTACAATATGTTAATGCACGAACATTAGCTGCTGATTGACCAACACTATCACGATTTTTACTCCAAAAATCATCACCAAATACATCATTAGGACCTAGAGGAAAAACAAAAATTATTTTAACACCCAAAAAAAAATAATTGTCTTACTAAGTATTGCTAAAACTTCATCATCTTGTATAACTTCTAATGAACCAGATACAATAAAACAGAGCATATCAAGACTTTCACCACAATGATATAGCATATCACCAGGTGCAGAATGATTTATATGAAAATGAACAGCTAATGCACGTAAACAACCATCACTAGCTAAACGAAATGCTGGATGTTCATTAAATACACTTCGATTCATATGAACACAAATATCAGCACGCATATCTTTTGGACAATAATTTAATACTTTTGTTGCATCAATTCCTTTTGTCATAGCCCATGTTGATACAACATAATCCATAATACGTTCATTTAATTGATTAGGCATACCATGCAAACGCATAAATTCTCGAATACTTACAAAAACAAAATTAGAAAAAAAAACCCAAACATTTTCATCTTAATTACATACCTACTTAACATATCATGATAACGAGCAGTAGCTGAATACATTTGTGTAAATATTGTGGTTACATTACCAAATATAGTTGCATAAAGTAATGAACCAATAAGCATCATAACACATGTAAAAATTTTCTCATTATCACTATTTGCAGCAACATTACCAAAACCAATACTAGTCAATGAACTCATTGTATAGTAAAGGGCTGTTACATATGCTGCTTTTCGACATGTACCATTCGATTCATATGCTGTTAGATTACCATAGGAATCAATACATGCAAATTGTAATTCTCTATCCATTTTTACTAGCCAACTATATTCCATCTATTTTAATAAAACAATATTTAAATTATATTCATGAATTTCCTAACCTGATATTTGTCTAGGGAATAAAAATGTTTATCATCAAAAAAAAAAAAACTCAAGGATATTCGGATTGTAGATTGAAAATAGCTATTTCTTTCAGTAATGATTCACGTTGCGGTAGTTATTAATACGTTCTATGGAGAGGAAAAAAAGTTGTGCTTAAATTAATTTGTATCTATAGTTAAATATAAACATAAAAATGTCAAGAACGTTTTATGTTTTTCTTAATAAAAAGAACGCTAAAGCTATTAAATAATATAACCGTAAAAAAATTCTATTGTTGAATGTCTATAAAAAATTATGAAAGAATCTTAACATTATAATCAGAGAGCACTGCAAAAGTACTTTCCTCTACCGTCTGATCCGGATTAAGGCATTTTAATATTATAATCACGAATTTTATAAGGCTTCCTTCAAACATGTTTAGTTTAGATCATTCGAATATTTTTCATACCCGTTTTCCTGGACCACCTCGTCCTTCCTGAAATCCAATTGTATACCATACACAAGCAAACCTATATGAAAAAAAATAATATGTGAAAATTTTATTTCCATACTTTATTATTCATACCAATGAGCAACAAGTACAAAAACACAAATAAGTAATAAAAGAACAGCCGCACCATATTCTAAATAATTATCTAATTTTCTAAATACACGACCAAGACGTAATAAACGTAAAACTTTCAATGCAGAAAATATACTTCCATATCGCTGAAAGATATCAATCAGAAAAAAGAAAAGAAAACAAAAGGAAAAAAAACGATGAATTTTTTTTTTCATTTAAAAAAAATTTACTTCTTCAGCTTCTTGAAATGCATTAAATACATCGTATGGTAAACATGCTAATAAATCAATAACAAACCAACTTTTTAAATATGTTTTTCTAATACGTTTTGGATCTGATATAACTTCTCCAGATTCTTTAGAAAAAGAGAAATTAAAAAAAAAAGTTTTGTTTTATTAAATTTTACTTGTGTGTACATATGTTGTATGAAAATTTAATATTATATCAATAAAGAAAATAACATCAACAATACTATCGATAACAAGTAAAGGCACATCATCCAATGATTTACTTTTAAATGCTGCATGATACGGTACTAATAATGATGTATAAAATGTTAATAAAAGTATCACCCAATCCCAAACTGTTTTAAATGTACAATAATGAAGAATTATATGAGGTGGAGTACTTGGTGCTTCTTGTCGATAACTCTAGAAACACAAATAGAATTAGTTTTCGTTTATATACAAACAAATAGATTACTTACTGGTAAGACTTCAGCACTAAGATTGAGTAACTAAAAATGAAAAAAACAAAAACAACAAATGATTGGTCGATGTTTCTTCTAGAAAACAACAGAAAACCGTAAAATGACTTGACTTTCAAGTACTACTCTCGAGTTTGAAATCAAGTACCCTCTATGATGATAAAGAATTCCGCTTAATGACAATATCAATAAGAATGTACCTATTTTCATGTTTAATTTTTCAACTGACAGACCTCATTCTCAAGGACAAATCAATTATAAGCTGCATTTTTCAAATCATAAGTGACTGATATTATCATACTTTTAAAGCTGAAAATTATATTAGTCTATTTTTAGGCTTCGATGACATACTTTCCTAAAGAAGTACCGAAGGTCACTATTACATAATGATAATAAAATCAAAAATTTTTGCACATAAATCTTATAGGTTAGATCAAGCGTATCCTTTTTAATCTCACTCGGAAATATTTGACTTCTCTTGCTAATCAAGTACAAAGAATAAATATGCTGAGTTTTATAAGTAATACTTTATATCAAAACATACATTTGGTAATTGTGATGGTTTTGTTGGATCAATACTAATCGATTTGGTATTTGGTGCAGCAAAATTCATTAAAATCGATCGATTTCTTGTTACCGATTTTGCAATTCTTGCAAATTTACTAAATCCAGTTTTAGTCTCATCAGTTTCAATTGGTTGTTTAAGTGCTGTAATATCTGTAAATGTACATAGATAAAGTACCACAGTATCACGTTCATTTGTAATTGGAGCTATTTGCATAAAAACCCATATAGGTGTTTCTAGACACAAAAAAAAAGACATGTATATAAAAAAATTTCGAATTGTTGTATTTTTTGTACTATTTTTCTTATATAAAAGTACTTCAACTTGTTCAATATGACAATTTTCCAATGCATCACGTATTTTTGTTTGTGTTTCAGCATTGGTTAATTCACCATACATAAAATTACATGTTGAACTTTTATTCATTAAATCTGTTCTTAAACAACCTGATAATTTTGTAAAGCCATCATTTGAATAAACAATTGGATAATCGACTATTTGTGCATTTGATAAAATAAATGCATTGTCTAAAGATATTTTTATATGTTCATATTTCTATATCATTCAAGGACATTTTTCTTCTTCTTTTTTTTCTTCTTCATATATGATTATCTACTAGATGTACGTGTCTAAGCCATTTTAAAACTAAATAACATCCTGCTTCCTGCTGATTTGTTCTATGACTACTGATGTGTCACGTTGCACACGCGATCTCTATCATATCCTTATACTGATGTTCTTTAAATGATAATGAGAGTCTTGTTCATTCGACCGGAAATCTAAGGTAAACTAGCACTAATGGAAGTCTACTTATTTTCATTTTTTTTTAATTGATTTCTTTTTTTTTTGTTATTAATTTTTCAACAGGTGTTGAATACATTGACATTTTGAATCTACATTCTATTAGTTGATAAGACACATATGGATATTTTCAATATGAATGTGTTATAAACGAACAAACGAATGACAGCGCATATGCATGTTCTTTGTATTTCCCTATGGATCATTTTATTTGTCATTGAAAAAGAAAATATTCGATATTTGACTACCTCATTTTATGTTTATGTGTATTGGGAAATTATTGATATGTAAAAAAGTAAAAGTAAATATAATTAAACTATAGCACTCATATCTCTCTTGAACATATATTTATATTTATATTAAATAGAATATAAAAAAAGAACAAGAGTCAAGATGAAAAAAGAACTTCTAATCAAAATGTTTCATATGAGTGCACATTTTAAAATTTTAATAAACTGTATAATGGATAAATCATGTATAACAAAATGATATTGAAGTTTAAAAATAAGAATAGAAAAATTAACTTTTTTTTTCTTCTCCTTTAGATAAATCTAATTGAATATTCTTTTATCAAATTCTCGGATGTTTTTTTTGTGTCTTAAATAAATAAGAGTTAAGTAAACAATACTTACGGGCACCACTGCATTTGCGGATGATTGATTCAAGAAATGTATTTTGTGGTGCAACTAGACCACGTCGAGATCCGGGCATTAATGGTCTAGCGCTTGACTAATATATACAAATAAGAGAAGATATAATCTGTTTAATTCATAAGATGAAAAAGTTTTTGTTCAATATTTATTTTTCTCTTTCTTTGTCATGATCCGATCAAGAAATATCTCACACTCAAACGACTATTCTACTTTTCAAAGATCAAGTTCTTCAACAGATCAAGACTGAAATATTAACACGAGGCTAAAAAAAAGGCACCTCCCTTTCTCTTTCTCTCCCTCTCTCCCTCTCTTTTTACTCTATCAAGTTAGAAAGAAGCAGAAGAAGAGGAAAAAGGTATAGTAACAAGAGAAAACCGAGAAGGGCTAACCAACAAAACCATAGACGGAAAGAGAATAAAAAAAGTGTAAAAAAAAGCAGCAGAAGAAGAAGACGACGAAGAAATAAAACTAAAAGGAAGATTTATTTTACTCAAAGGAAAATTTGTATTTATATAACTGAAATACATTTAATTCTATTTCATAGATTTTCTCCTGTTTTTTTCTCTGTATAACTTACTTGACCTTGTAATGGTAATAGATGCATCGGTGTTCACTCGTTGTTACAAATAATATTAGTGACAACGATGGTACACCTTTAATAATCTTGTTCATACAAGCAGACATTGATCTTTGAAGAAGAAGAAAAAACATTAGATAATTTTTTTTGAAATTTTCGTCTTCATGTTCAAGAATATCAATTTTTATTTTTTATAACAAAGATCAATATTTGTTTGAAAAATACAAATATAAAATGCAAACAATCATTTCCCTATAATTTTCAACCTTGAAAACAATCAATTTCTATTTTTCAATAGAAGCATTACACCGAGATATTATTAGGTTTTTTCCAGTTCTACAATCTGTATTTTACAAAAAGAAAAAAAAAAGTTTAAGTCACGTTAGAAGCTTCTTTTTTTTGCTTCCGTTTTTATCTCGTTATGTGTGTTGTAAATGCGTCATGACTTTAATTCGTCCAGATCAACAGTGACTTATTATCTGATGATGATAATAATAATCATAATGAATATTATTTTGCTTCCAAGATATGAAATGAATGTAACATTTTTTTTAGCTTCTAGTTAGATATAAGTCTTCTGTAAGATGACAACTTTACCTGCGTTATTAAAATATGGTTAACATTGATGATGAATATAGACATCATTTGTAAAAAAAAAATAGACAGAGGCTTCTTCTTAGCTGCTGTTGTTGACTGACGTTATGGCTATGTCAATTTATTACAATTCAATTATGCTTATTAATCTAGATTTATTGCTGAATATACAAACTAACTTTTCTTGTCTGTTTCTTCTATATAACATCCTATTTTTATTTTACTTTTTATAATCAAAGATTTATTATCTCAAGTTGGAAAAAAAAGAGCGAGAGATGATGACGACAATAGGCGACGTTAATGAAAAAACAAGGACGAGAGTAAAAGAAATAAAGTCATCATTCTAAACTAAGAATGTGTAGGTAAGTATAAAGACATTCGCCTATCTTTGCCATTTATAAGCGAACGCTAACAGGATGTTTCTGCTTTCAAGGCGCTTCTTTCTTAGTTGAACGCTTTCTTTTTTTTCTTCTTTTGTCTCTAATATATGTGTGCAGTGAATATTGTCATTGACAATGGATAAAACCGTGTGGCGATATTTATCTCGTTTAAATCATTTCCTTTACTTTTTTTTAAAATATTTTTTCTCGTCTACTTCGTTTAGATTATTTACGCATATATGAACACACTGTATTATTTAACTGATTTGATAAGAAAATCTCAACAGCAAATATATAAAATTATTATTTTTATCAACATCATTAAATTTATTTAATATAAATAGTAAATATTCCGCAAAAAAAAAGACTATCTATGTTTCATTGTATATTTCTTTCTTAGTTAAAGTAATAATGAAGATCAATCTTCATCGAAAGTGTACGTGTGTGTGTGTTTTTTTTCAAATATGACCGTAGACACAAGAAAAAAAAGACAAGTTTACACTGAACATTAAACCGGTTGACACGGAATCAAATCAAATGATTGATTGATTAAAATACTAGGTGAAAAACACATTCTATTTGTTCATCAGAGTTTCTTTGAGAAAAGAACGGCAGTCAATAAAAGTTTTTTTTATGAATGATAAATTATAAATATACAAAAGAAGAAAAAAAAGAACTTTGATAAAATATTAAACTAACATCTGCTTGAGAATTGACTTAAAGAAAACAAGTCGAATATCCATACAGAAAAAAATCGAGATCGAGTGCAAAAGAAAAAAACATCGCCTGTCTCATTATGTACAATTATTATTATCTAGGCTATCCATAACAATAAACGTCAAACATATATTTTTTCATTAAACTCCTGGAACTTAATCGTACTACTATGTCTTTAACGCACGACTAACCATTTAATGTATATATTAAAATAATTCCGAAGTAAAAAAAAAGTTAGGACAAATTTTTTCTTACGATAGAATATTTAATAAAAAATAAAACCCGGCTGATCGATGATGTTTTCTCAAATATTAACTTCTACTTTATTTTCTCATCATGAAAAAAAAACTAGTAGAATCCCTAATGACACGATCGTCAATTATCAAACATTTGACAATTAGTTCGGCAAATATATTTTATATTAATGATTTCTTACATCGGGAGAGATGAAATAACATCTTGTTTAATTTCTACATGTACCATCGATATTATATAAAGAAAGAAATTCTACTATGACGATGAAATAATTTTACTAAACAATTATCATAAGATTTTTCTTTTCGCATCACTCTATAAATTAATTTAAATGAGTCGTTTTTTTTTACAATTCTTCAATGAATTTATAATCAAATAAAGTTATTAACAAACTATGTAGATATATCTTCTTTTTCTTCGAATATTTTCTAAACTAAAAATAGAATATGAAAAGTTTCTTATTAACATAGTCTATCTATTTCCTTTTTATCAATATATATTTATTCACATAATATATTTTCTGAAACTAAATTTGGAACATTGAGATTTATATGTTGAACAGTATGTTCAATAATTTCAACATCAGTAGTTTGCCAAACATTAGACATCTGTTTAGCAAGTAATACAAAGAAATGTAAGCCTGCAATGACACGTTGACGTAATGTATATGATCCTATAACACCAAATGTAATACGACGAAGTTCAATCATTCGTTTATTATCATCTAATACTGATTCTATTTCATTGAAAAAGTTATTATCACTCGATATTAATATACCACGATGGATTTGTATAACTTCTGATAAACCCCATGATAATCCATGACACGCATTGAGTAATCGACCTATATCATAATTACGACGAAGACCTTCTAAACCTTTATTTGTTTCTTCACACCAACCAACCATACGACGACTAGCTTCAATATTAGCATGTAATTGCATTGTTGCATCCCAAACAAAATTATGAGCACGTCTTTGTAACCTATCTGTAAAAAAATTTTCTCGATCAATCAATACACGTGCTATTCTTAAGCCAGCAATCCATTTTGTCGCTTCATAAGGATCAGTAAACCATTTTTCATAATCAATTGGTTCAACTGTACATATAGTAATAAGTACTTTTTTCTTAAATAAATGTGTTCCATCATCAGATAATTTCGTTCCCGCAATTACAAAACGTACAAGATCAATATCACTATGAGGACCTGCTTCATTACGAGCATAACTACCCATAAGTATTAATGCTTGAACGACATTTGATTTATCAAAACGTTGAATAAGTTCATCAATATCTGATGAAGATAATTGACTATTTTCATATGTAAAGTTTTTCATTTATTTTACGAAAAAATCGATTTAGAATATTTTCATAATTATATGTTAGAATGACAAAATTTTCTTATCTTTATGGTATATATGAGTAAAAAAGTAAATATAGAGTATCATCATATTTTTTTTATTGGAGTATTATATCCACAAATAAAAAGTTCGTTTTTTTTTTGTATAAATACATTATATCGTTTACAATGGGATCATTTGTCAACTATGAATTTGTATAGACAGCTTAAAATTGTGTTCAATCATGATCATCAGATTTAGATCTTGTGTCATTTCTAACACTTTTATTTATTCAGAAAGAGACTAACAAAATATTTATATGTATCTCATTCATGAATATGTATTCCTTTGATTTACTTATTGAGTACGACAACAAAATAAAAGAAGCAACAGACAGATCGTAATTACATGATTTCCACGCCTTGTTCTTTTGTTATTTAAATGAACGAAGTTATAGTCATAACAAGAAATGATGTCCTTAATTATAAATAGAAAAATATTCATCTTTTTATTTTAGTCGTAAATCATATTTGTAACGAGTGTATTTTTTGCTAATGAAACGACGAAAAAAAATTCATCAAGGTTATTCAGAATTGAACGCATACATTACATCATTATTGAAATGAATTCTCAAGGGTTTGATTCACTTTATTCGTCTGTCAAAGTGTGCAATAGAGCATAAACGGAAGATTAATCGATATGGCACCAGAAGTCGATATATATAAATATGACAAATGAATTTTTTAGTTTCAGGTTAAATAAAAAGAAAAAAAAAGAGGCCTATACTCAAATAGAAAGAACACCTTATTTTACTTTCACTCATCATAGATCATTATCGTGTAATTGAGTTTATAGTTGATATTATCACTATTTCTTACAATGATATATGATAGATAAAAACTTGATTTATTTCGATGTATATATAGAATTTTTTGTTCATAAATTATTCTTTAGAAATTCTACAGCTGATACATATATGCAAAAATAGTATGAAGAAAAACGGTAAAAGTGATTAGCGTTCTTTTTTTCTTCTTCTCCTTCTTTATTTGATACGCAGATTGACAGTTGTCTGGTGAATATAGTTGTTTGAAAATATAAACATCGTAGTGGCGTATATATTGAAATGACTATTGCTTTTCTGACACATTTTATGACTTTGATTTTCAATTTTTTTTTTTTGTTGATCACATCTGTTCATCGAGGAAGTGTGACGAGTGACTCTCGGAATTAGTACTACCACACTCATGCAATAGTTTTTTCTTCTTTTTTTTCCTTCTTTTTCTTTCTGCTTCTTTCTCTTACAGCCTATAACAAATGACACTATTTTTATGGACGTTTCACCCTCTATATATTCATACTGTTCTATGCTCAATGTTATCTATGTTCATCTAACGTTATCTTTGTATATGTTTATAGCAACGACAGGCGAATCTAACTGTGTGTAAACAATAGTATGAGTCTATCTCTTATTAAGATGAAGATGGAGACTAACACTTATTGAGGTAATCATTGAATCAATGCGCAGAAAGCAAGAGAGAGAGAGAGAGTGAGAAAGATTAACTTACCAATCTCTCTCTTAATTGCCTTTATTATTCTGTTTGAATAAGATGCTCATTGCATATATTTGTATGTTCGTCACTTTTTCCTCTTTCTACTCTTCTTAATGAAAGAAGTGTTAGAGCATCTTGTGTAATACTATTTAACAACAGTTATTGCTTAATTAGTTGAATATCAGGTATCAATCAGTTTCTTCTTATTACGAATAACTCATATTACTTCTGAAAAGTAAAGTTCTTTTATAGAGTCATCTAGATTTGCATCACTATTGTCATTGTTAATGATAATACACATATATATGTATCTAGTCTCATGTTAGCTGTTATCACCATATTAAATGAATGTGAATCAAGGGCAATTTACACTATGTCGTTTGTCCTAGTCATATGATCGTCATATTTCATTTAATTTTGATTGTCCTCCCATAGAATATGAATCGTCACATATCAATAAAAATCATTTATATCTTTCTCATTTCTTTTTTCTTACCCCTGATAGTTAATCAATCAAGGAATTCGATTAAATCAATACGAAATGAACAAGGTTTCTGTCTTGTCTTACTTTTTCTATATATGTATATTTCGGAAGGACATTATTTGAGATACATATATATGTATGCATGTATGTATGTATATATAAATCTATAGTAGAAATACGATTGTATTAGAAGAAAATATGTAGATATATTCATAAACATACTAGAAATCCTTGATGATATATACTGATAGGAATCAAAATACATCGCTGATTTTTCTTTTAGTTTATTTAATATGATTGCCATTTATCATCTACAACTGTCATTATCCATCGTTCTATATCTTATACTATCATCGACAAATACAATTGTTCATACATTTGCCAATAGTAAATTATTTTTTTATTATGAATATATTATGTTTTTTTTTGTAAGTGTAGGTGCTCAGAGAATTAATCAAAAAATTCTTGTTGGACCTAATCATATTAATGCATATTCAGGTGAAACAATACATTTTCCTTGTATTGTTTCCAAACAATCCAATGCTATTGTAACATGGTGTTGGAATGATTTTTGTACATTAGGTCGAACACAATTAATTCATCATGAAACAACAATTGATGGTTTAATAAGTATTTATCAATATCAAGCCTATCCAAGATTTCGATTATCAGTTAATGAACGTCATAGTATGTATAGAAAAATTAATTTCATTCAATGCTTTCATCATATAAACTAAACTATAGATTATAATTACTAGTAGAGAATTATGACATCTTCTTTTCTTATCGATCTATTGTATTGTCATCTATATTTTGTTTTGAGTTTCTTTATATAACAAGTGTATTATGGAATGATGTAATATATACAGATTATTTTATCCTTGAATAAAAATAAATGAATTAGTTTATTTATTCTTTGTTTAGATCATTATAATTTGTCGATTATTCATGTATCAAATAAAGATGAAGGAGTATTTCAATGTCAAGTACAGAGAACAATGAATGCAAATGAAGCACGTTCAGAACGTGTACAATTGACCCTTATTGGTATAGAATATACTTGAGGATTATTTAGGTTCATTAATTCTCTTTTTTGGTCTATTATTAGATCCACCCAATGGTTTACCAACATTAATAATACCAAGTATGCCATTAAAACAAGAACAATCAGCTAATATAACTTGTTTATCATCTCCATCAAAACCAGCATCATTATTAATTCTATATAAAAATGATGAAATTATAGATGGATTATCATCATCAGCAAAACTTTCTTTTGAATTAAATACGGATACAAATAAAAATTTAACAAAACTTATTTATACAATTAATAATCCAGATAGTAGTTGGAATAATGTACTTATTCGATGTGAACAGATTTATAATATTGAAAAACAAAATTCTCAATTAGATGTTACAGCAAAGATACATGTTTATTGTGAGTGAGCATTTTTTCGGTGACGGGACAAAACGTCGCAGGCGTATGATTTGGCGAGGGTGAAAGTGTGTGTGTACATACACTGTCAAATATCAAAAATTTAATAGCAATTCGGTTTAAATCCTAAAATGAGCTGCGACGTTCTGTCCTAGCGCCCATTTTTCCTTTACTGCTGAGTTTGATATATATATATATATATTAATTTAGATAAACCAAAAGCACGTATCGAATCTCAAAATCGTTATCCATTAACAGCAAATTCAACTGCAACATTCCGTTGTATTGTTCATGGTAATCCTGAACCAAAATTAAGGTAATAGATATTTTCACAAAAATTTCTCCTAATAAGAAAATCTATTTTCTAGATGGTTTGCTAATTCAATGGATTTAACTTCATTGACAAGTTCAATAATAAATATTCCTCTATCAAAAAATGTACATAATCATTCAATTGGTTGTACAGCTGTAAATTCCGTGGGTGTAACAAATACAAGTATTCGTTTATTAATTCGATGTAAATAACAAATAGAATTTTTTTTTTAATATTTCATTGCTTCTATTTTAAATAGATCCACCAGTATTTATTATTCGTCCACCAAAAATTGTTGTCTTAGATTTAAATAGTAAATCATCATTAAATCCAACTATAATTCGTTGTATAGTTGATTCATATCCTCGTTCAAAAATAATATGGTATCGTTATGGAGAAATTATAACTGAAGGATCATTATTTAATCTTGAAAATATAACTAAACGTGATCAACAAGGAGTTTATTCATATAAAATCGAAACGGATGGTTTTGATACAATTCAAAATGATTTTATTATTTATATTAAAGGTATAGGAAACGAATTTTTTGGTTTCTGTACAAAATATTTTTTTCGTTGTATAGGTAAACCGTTGATTTATATCCAAGAATCTAAACAACATAAACGATTATTTGAATGTCATGTTTATTCATCCAGTCCAATTCTTGTAAAAAAGAATCTTTTTTGTTGTTGTTGTATGATAAATTTTTGTTTCTTTATAGAGTATAATATGGAAATTAAATGATCAATCTATTGAATCTAATGATCAATCATCTATATCAACAACATGTGATGAAAATATTTGCATATCAAAATTAATTCATGATTATCGAAAATTAATTCCATCATCTCAAACTCTTAATCGTTTATCATGTATAGCAGAAAATGAATTTGGTATTGAACATAGTCGACTTTATCAATTAGAAAGATCTAATGGTAAGATAAATTTTTTTTGGTTTCTTTTTCTTACTAATTATTTTTTTTGCTTTTATTCAATTTAGATCCTTCAATGGTTTTAGTAGTAATTATATTATGTACATTTACTTTAATTATACTTTTTTCTATTATTGCTATTTATTGTTGTTGTCGTGCAAGATATATTCGAAAGAAACATAATAGTTCAAATAAAAAAAAACTTCCAATCGTTTTTGATGAACATTATTCTATTAATGAACTTATTAAAGAAGTTGGATCGTTAAAAACATGTAATACATCATTGAACAATACAGATCAATTATCATTTAAAATGGAATCAACAGGTTAGTTTTTTCTAATTGTCTTTAATGAGACTAGATATGACCCAAACTCAAAACCAAACCGTTTGAGAGTTTGGGTTTATTTTAATGAGTTTGAGTTTGAGTTTGGGTTTAGGTCTTCTTTTAATCGTCATCAATGTATCGAAAATAGTGTCTTTTACAGATTAAAAAAGCACAAACCCAAACTGTTTGGGTACTAAACCCAAACTCAGTACCCACACCCTTGGTTTTGGGTCATGTCTAAGTGAGACTAGACTTATTCTCTAAGTACAAATTGTTAGTTAGATTCTCATCATAAATTGTAACCTTTTATGTTATCGTCTACTTATTGACCTCATGTCGATTCTATCGCTAAGATTTTTATATGGTTAATGTAAATAAATTAGTTTCGTTATGTACTTCCAAGGATAGTATATACCACGCTTTTTTCATACGTTTCAACGGTTTAGTATGACTAATTTTCAGGTATATTATTCTGTTTTAATTCTCATGTCTGTCCTTATTTGAACCATCTTCAATTACTATACCGCAGACAATACAGAATCTCATTAATATAAAATAGTAAATTAAGTGTTAGTCAAATAAAGCAATAATTTCAGGATCAGCATTCGAATACTTTGTTAATAACAAGAGAAAACTTTATTTAGACCATTTACTAACAACATTATTTAATAAAAATACAAAAAAATTATTGGATGACTTATCCAATGAATCATCTACAAATAGTGCAAGTTTTCATTCAAAATCAACAACAACTATATACAATAATGAATATAGTCCACGATTGACTGAAGCTGATTTTACATTTTCAGGTAAAACAAAAAAAAATAAAAATATCTTAATGAAATAAAAACTCTTTATTTTCAGGTATATCTCCATTGTATACATGTCCACATCCAATGAATGTGTGATAGATTTTTTATTGTCAGATTTGTTTTCTTTTCTCTTTGTTTATTTTTTTCAACTTGATCTTTTTTGTTTTAATGTTGTTGTTGTTTGAACATCGTCTTGATACTCAACTAAATTTAGTATAATTCTATCACGTGTTATTTTAAATATTGGATATGAACTATAGAACGTTATTAACCAACTTATTAAAATTTGTTCCCAATATTTACTACGTATAATCCATATAAATTGAAGTATAGTAAGAATAATACAAAAAACAATTTGAATATTTATAAAATATGTTGCATCACCAAAGAATCGATAGATAATTGCATGTGCTTTTGATTGTGGATGTGCAGCATTACTTAAGTGTTCCATAGCAACAAAATATCGATTATTTGATGATAATTTTACAACACTACCACGTGTATAGGAATTACATTCGGATGACCATTCATGTATTGTATCTGTTCGAATACTTGATTGTGATCGCCATTGACCAAGATGTGTTGCTATACGATGAAGAGCTGTTTGAAGTTTAACAGGAAATAAAAAAGCACTATGAGTAATAAATGTACTTAAAGTAAATATAAGAATTAATAATTTTAATGGTTGATTATCTGTTGAACGAACATTGTTACCTGAAATAATATAGAATGAGATGATAATAGATACTCAATAAGATGAAGAATTTTTCTAAGTTTATTTTACCCATCATTTTAATTGGTATAAAATCAAATAAAATAAATGAAGTTAATGTTCGATAGAAATTTAGAATTATTCGTCGATTAAAAAGTGACCATAAATCATTTGCTTCTTGTCTGGCTTGTTCATAAAATGTTGAACATTCATGTACACCAATTTTTTGTTCGGTTATTGATGACCATCGAGACGATGGTATTTCTGTTGATGATGATGATGATGATGTAGTAACGATTGGATTAACTTTTCGAGGTTGTGTATTCGTTGATGAACGATAAGATGAAGGTCGACCTATTACACTTGTTGCTATGGAAGAAGTTGATGATGATGATGTTGAATTACGATTTTGTTTACGCGATACTGTTGATTGTTTAGACGAATTATCAGATGAATTTTGGAATAAATTTGGTTTATCAAGAAGTGTTAAAATAATTAAATGTCCGAAAATTAAACTAAAGAATGTTTTAGATAATTGATGTGTAACAAATGTATGTAATATAAGCCAAGCAATAAATCCAAAATAAACAAAAACAATCATTACACTTAATAATCTACTTGTACGTTGTCTCAGTTTTTGATTTCGTGGTACTAAAACTGGTAATTTTTTTTTAAATGTCCAAAAAAAATGCACTAATTAATTCAACTAAACTAATACCAAGTAAACCTACATAAATATATTTATCTATTAAATCTATATTAATTGATGTTCCTGTTCGAGCATAATAACGATTTGTAAGTGTAATAAAATGTGTATGTTCATATTTTGTTTGTTCAAGTATTCGAGATGATGTTAAAATTTCTTTATTAAAATTACTTGAATCAAGCCAAAAAAACTGTATGATATAATACAATATAAATTGCACTTAAATGAAGTATATTTTGTAAAGTACTATATAAACAATAAGTAAGATGACCATCAAGTCTAATAGCTGGTATTTCTTGATGTAATCGACTAGTAACTTCTGTTTCAGTATTCGGTGCTAATTTTCCCATCATTCTTGTCATTTTATTTAATATGACTTTTTCACGCATTGAATATATACTAACACGACCTGTTGTTGATGTTGACGAAGCATTATTTGTTGTCGACATTGATGATAATGAACCACTAGTGCTACTTGTTGATTTTGAATCGCCCTGACTTCGGCGTTGATGCATTATTACCTTGAGTTATTAGTCGTCTGTATGGATCCTGCTTGCATTTGTACGGTCATATATAGATGAATAATGCACGTGTGCAATGAAGCACAACAGAGAAAAAAAATGTGAAGATAGAAAAGAAAAAGAAAAGGGACAGAAGAATGAAAAAAAAATGTCACAGACGACAAAATATGTTTTTTTTACAATACTGTTGACAACGAACTAAAATCTATAGGAAAAACTACCATTTACAAATAATAATTACAATTTTGATATACTATACAAAAATATAGGAGATAAATTAAAATAATGAAATATATACAGCAAGGTCATATCTAACTAACAAGAAAAATTCAAAAACAATAGTTTGTTTTCAATATAAATCGATAATGTAAAGGATTTATCTTCTATTTTGTCTGCAGAATTCATATTAGTTAATGAGAATTTTTGTTTATCTTCTCATTTAATTTTATAATGTAATTTTATTGATATATTTACAATAAAAATAATAATTCCAGTCTAATCTTTTTTTCTTCATTTATTCTCTTCTTTTATTTACGTGTATAAGTATGTAAATATGACATATCATCTATGTAGACTTTCATGTTATCTATCATGATTGTAGACATTTTTTTATTTTATATTTTGTCTGTTGTTCTCTTTTAACGTTAATGATATAAATCATAAATAATATCTGAAATCTTTTGTTTTTCTTATAAAACGAAAAAAAAATGGTAAGCATGTTAATTGATAATTAGTAGTTCTGTACAGTTATTCAAAGTATTTCTTAAATTTTTTTGATTTCTAATAGGTTTTTCATGGAGATCGATGCAATCTACCGATTTGTATGATTCTTGTTATGTTCCTCTTAAGTTTAAGAAATGCCAATTCAGATGATTCAATTTTTTTATCAGATGAAACTTCAGCTAATTCATCAAACATAACGTACACGAGTGCTAGTACTCCAGACACATCATTTAATAGCACTTCAGATGATCCAGAAACTAGTACAGATATTACAAATACTCTAGAACCTAGTACAGGTACTACAAATAATCCAGAACCTAGTGCAGGTACTACAAATAATCCAGGACCTAGTGCAGGTACTTCAGTTGATCCAAATCCTAGTACTAGCAGTGAAACAACAGTTGTCACAACTGGTTTATCTACGTACAAGACAGAAATAACGACTACAGAAACAATGACTGCAACACAATCGACTTCTACTATGCAAATAACTACGGGTAACGAGAGTGTTACTGATACAACTACTACGAGCGGTAATACTAATGGTTGCTTTCCTGGTGCATTTCCTTTTGGTAATACCTGTATAAGTCCTATTGAGAATGGTAGTGTTATAATAACTGCATTGATTCTAAGTATTGTATCATTTATTGGAGTTCTCGTAAATATTTATTTTTTTCTAAGAAAATAATTTAAAATTGTAATATATTCACAAAAAATAGGGAACTGCATCGTATATGTTATTTAGTCGTAAATATACTTCGAAGAAAGGACGTCCCATTACAAAAAGTTATAATATTCCACAACACGAAATGGTAGTATAAAATAAAACTCTAATATTTATCGTTTTATCTTATAATATTATGTTTTCTTTGTAGAAATCACCGAGTAAAATTGGTATGATCTGTAAACTTATTCTTTCTAATTTATTGATTGCTTTATAGAATCTGCACATTCATCGATATCATCACCTATTCGACAACAAAATACTTCTGTGAAAGAGAAATTTAGTAATAATTCAACTCCATTGAATCGAACAACAATAACTAAATCTAGTCGTGTAAAAGCAAATGTACTGGAAAAACAGCCTGAATATAATATGGTTAAAATGAAACAACGTCAATCATCTCACGATCGATCTAAGTATAAACAAGGACAAACGAATACATCTAATCTTCCCAGCGATTATTTTTGATTCTAATAATTATTATAATTTTTTCTATTAATGAATGAACTTATTAAATTAACTGACTTTTATTTTTTGATAAAAAAAAAGAATGTAGAAGATCATACTATTCGTTTTATAAATATGCAACAATAATGCTCTAGAAGAAAGAAATAAAGATGAAAAATATACCGAAGTCCAATTGTTGTTTAACCTTCAAGATGAGTCTTTTGTCTCATTGTTTTAATGTATGTTAGTAAAACAAAGCATGTCGTTTTGTTTACTAGAGATAAAAGTATTCGTAAAGAACGACATTATTCTCTATTCTAAAGAGAGAAATTTGTTATACTATGAGTTGTTATAACACTTTATTGATTATTCCATTTGTTACTGTCTTTTATGAAGTTATTGCTAATGAAAGTTTTATGAAAAAATTTTACGAATCATATTTTTAAGTACTCAGTGAATACTCGAACGACGTACCTGAAAAACAGATGACTAACGTTTGTAAAAGTAAGTTGCTTTATTTTTTTTTTATTACATATGTTTGTTTTCTTCATTAGATCCCGATGATTTTCCTTTATTTAGCAACAACTTCTGTGTTTCTCGAGTATTATATACTGTTTTATTCTTAACAAGCATTAGTTTAGCTGGTGTTACTTTTCTTATACTCATTGTAAATATTGTATTATCATTTTCGTAAAAACAAATTTAACTTTTTTTTTCTATAATTAGAGTTTCTTATTATGTCTCTGCAGCCGACGTATATCTGCGTCTAATTCAAATCCTACCATTAATAAAGAGTCGGGACTTTTAGATGTTACCGATGATGATGATGATGACGACGATGATGATAGTACTGCAGCAATACTTCCTACTACGAAACGAAAGGTGCGCATATCAAATGTCTTGAAAAATAGTGAGTCATCGATTTGTGAGAATTTTTAACAAGATCTATAAACTATCAAACAATATTTTTTATAGTTATTGATACTAATCAACGCAATAACTCGAATCAAACATATAATAATTATAATGTGACCATACCAACATTACAAGCCTCAACATCGAATCCATTTACAGAATTACTTCCTATTCCAGAATTACCAAAAGGAAAACGAGTACAATCGACAAATTTTACTCAAAGATCATACGAATCATATCAATTACCTATAAGACAATCAACCAATAAATACGAATATGACGATACAACTTCTTCAAAGTTCTGAAAAAAGAATTGAACTGATTATTATTATTATATATTTTCTCAATTTCGTAAACAAAGAAGTTGTATTATAGTTAAAAATACTCTTATAAATAAAAGATTTCCTTTCATTCTAATTATTAAAAAAAAACATTTGCATAGACACACACACACACATACATATATATATATATTGAGAATTATACATCAGTTGCAAGTTTACTTTCATTAGTTTTAGTTGTTGTTGTTGTTGTTGTTGTTTGATTTAATGTATTATAAAAAGGTCGTGGTCGTCCTCGTAAATCACTCGGATATTTTATATGTGGCCGTCTTGTTAATGATTGATTATTGACTGATGATGATATTCGATTTTTATCAGATCGAAATTCTAATGTCAAACCTTCCATATCAGCAAAACGAACACGTTTCTTTTCTGTTAAACCATCAGTTGATTGACTACGATGTGTTGAACGTGTCCATAAACCACGTTGTTGACCAGAATCTTCATCTGTTCCACCAATAGATTCTAATTGTCGATAAGGATTTAAATCAATCTTTTGTTGTTGTTGTTGTTGAATTACTGTTGATGATGGTATAGATGAATTATTATCATCTGACAATGGATCATTTGTTAGATTATCCTGAAGATTCCTATTTTTATTGTTGTCAGATGCTGATCGAGTTACTAATGATGATAGACCAGTACCAACACGTCGAAATGATGAACCAAGTACACTATAACCATGATCAGAACCTTGGATACCTGTTTCAAGAAATGACCCAGTTCCGGAGATAGCTGGTGATGATGGTTGTGATGAAGGATTTAAACTTGAATGTTTCATTCGAGTTAAATAATTGATAAATTTTGATGCATTTGTTTGCGTATGTGTCTGATCAGTAGGTGTCATAGAAATTGCTGTTATAGGAGATATTCCATAATCTGAAATTGGTCGATGTGATACACTTGGTGATTGTTGTGGTGATAATGTTGATGGTTGTACAATTTCATCTGAAAGTGATTGTTTGACTTCGTTATCAGTATCAAATATTGGTAATGAAATCCTTTGTAGATCAAGTATTTTATCGGAAGAACTTGAACGAATATTACTTAATGATGATTTTCTTGAGGCTGTCAATGGAATTGTTAATAAATTATTTTGATCATCAGAACGTCTTAACATCGAACGAGATAATCTATTTGGTTCATATCGATTAACAGCATTTATTAATGAATTAGCAGGTAAATGTGGTTTTTTAAGTACTTCATAAAACTGTTCATATGGATTTGAATTGGTTCGATGAATCGAACTATAAAAAGATGCTGAAGGCATTCTCATAGACGTTTGTTGATATTTCGATATTGGTAAATTTTGAGATTTTTGTACAGCTGTACGACGCTGTCGTCGATCTTCCGAACGTATACGAGCATATTCTTCAGTAGATACATAAAATTTACGTCCCTGTCGATAGATAGGCACAGTATTTGATGTCATATTTAAATGTCTATAATATCTTTTTGACAAATAAAACCAATGATAAATAATATATATATATATGAAAGACTTACAAAAAGAAATTTTATAATATTGTCTGAATAACTGATGATAATATTGTAATTATATATTTCAAAACATCTAGATGATTAGAAAAAAAAATGAAGTTATATATTTATATAATTAAGTAGTAGTTTTTTCTTTAAAAAAAAATAATTTGCATTTATTTCTTCATGGCCATTTAATTCTTAAAGTTAATCGGTACTTGTTGTATACGAGAAGAAAAAATCAACATTATATATATAGTATTAGAACTGTCGTTGCATTATTTGATGTCCTCATCGGTGAAAAAAAAAGTGATGAAGAACGAACGAAAGCAGGAATACGTAAAAAAAAAGAAGAAATAAATTCAACATCGTCGTTTTTCTATCTGGAATGTTATAAACAAAATCGATTCCTACTACTAACAATCCATTAGTAGGTAACACTCGAATGAGACTCGGTCTTCTGCACCTTTTATTTTCCTTTTTTTCGTCAGGCAATAAATAATATTTTTACCTCGATAATGTTTAATATAAGTATGTTGAATAACTTTACTAATAGAGAAGAAGAAGAAAAAAGAAACCTGAGGAAAAAAGGATCTGTATCATTGATTAACAACAATAGATTTTCAATCTATGATTTAGAATTGTATCATTGTCATTCTTTTTTTTTTTGGTATAAAGACAAATGTATACGATCACACGTTCTTTCGAAAAATTTGATCACGATTTTTTCTTCTCATTCTGTTCTTTTTTTTTTCTCTCCTTCAACATTGTATGTTTAGCTGTTAAAAAAATAGTTTATGTATATGATTGTGGCACACTCACACGTTTGCATTCATGAGGACGCAAAGGATCAATCTTAGGGAGTCGCCTTTTTTTCTTCTCTTCTTTGTTTCGTTACTATTCTGTTCTTAGCAAAAGCACGATAAATAAAATTATGTAGTATATGTATATTCTACCCTTGAAAGATGCACTATGTTAGAAACAAGGCCAAATCATCCTTCTTTCGATGTGTTTCGCAATCGATTGATAATTGAACACTACACGTTGATATTTGATGAAGTAATAACTTGAATTGTTCATATTATATCATATTCATTCAACAATTTTAGCACAAAAACTCTTCTATTATATACAAAAAAAAAGTAATACATAAGTTAAATCAATGTTGTCATTTTAT
>CAJNOI010000689.1:0-29960 GCA_905250115.1 Adineta steineri
TTTTAAATTTTTAGTATTGAATAAAATAGATATTTAATAAAAAAAAACAAGTATATCTTGTCTGTGTAGATGATTAGATTTACACGTGTATTGTCAAAGTAAATTATAATAATTTTAGTCAATATAAAATAATAATGAATAACCTTAAGATAATATTATCGTCCAGCTATATCAATTATTATAATACATAGTTCTTTCTGTGTTCTTAATACGATTCAATAGAATTTAAACGTACAAACATAATATTTGTTTTGAAAAATGTACCTTATGATTCCCTTGACATCAATTCAATCCTAAAGGTAAACGATCCATACATTTTACACAGTATTATTTTAGTTAAAAATATCATCTTAAGAGCACGTGACAGTGAGAATAGCTGATATATTCATGTCGTACTTATCTACAACATCGACAGAGATTGTTTGCAATCATTCATAAAAATATGATTACTAAGATAAAGTGAAGAAATAACTGTATGTTCATTTCTTTGTCTCGCTTTATTTCCATAAAATGTAACGATAGCAAAAAACGAACCGAAAAATATCAATATATTATTGGTTTAAATAGAATCTACATTACATCCTTAATGAATATTCATTAATTTCGTAGAGAAACTTCATATCGTATGGACGAACCGTAATCCTGCTAGAAAAGTTTGATTCGTTGTTAATGATGTAATAAGTAACTTGCGTTTAATTATATTTATATAAAGAGCTTGGCTATAGCCTAGACGACTGAGAAGCGATGACTCTCTGATCAAATTCAGATTACCAAACTAATTTAGAAATTTTGATGATTGCATCGTTATTCTTTGATTAATGAAGTTAAATATAAAGACGAGAATAAGCTGTTTTTTTCTGAATGACTAATAGATGATGAATACTATCATATGACTCAACATATATTGCATCAAGCAAAGATATTAACAAACTAAGCATCGTCATCGTAACATATCTTCAATCAGAACTCATCATTTATCTCTTTGACAGTTGTAATAAAAATTTTTTTTAGAGAATGTGTAGAGTGCGACATTTGATTTGTCATTATATATATATCGTGTAGCTGAAGTGAAAAGAAAAAGATCTATTCTTCAAATACTACTACTTTATCTTCTGCTGATTATATAATGACTATAATTTTGTTTTGCAAATTATTTTACTATACGCAATATACGTCATCATGCACATGTTTGTATTAATAAACATCGAATTTATCTTGAAAATCTGATTCTTTCGTTAATTGTTATTAGTGAGTCTTTTTGAAATGTTATGAAAAATTTAATCATTTGTAGAATTTCATTGCATTATAATTACTGATATAACCCTATTCATTTAAGTCATACAATATTTGAATGATTACAAAGTAGAAAGTGCAAGTACAAAGAAAATGTTGTGTCTTTAACATTTCTTGAGAAGAGTTACTTATAATAAGTTTTCAAGAGATAATTGATCAAAATCCTGTTGCGATGAAGAAAACACGTGGATTAATGATAATATTAATCTGCCAGAGCAACACTTTTTCGAAAAATAATTTACAATAGGTATATTATTTGTATTACATTCTCATTCTTTACATATTTTGTCAGACACATGTGTTTATCTTTTAACAATAAAAATTTGCTTTTCATTCTTAATATGTCAACATTATTTTGTTATAAAGCATTAAAAATTCATTCTCTATACGTTTTGTATCTTTTTATGTATACGAAAATATCGTTTAATTTGAGTATGTGCGATCATTAATACAAACAATACTCAAACCTTTACTCATATCCTCAAATATAAATCATATATTTTTCATTATCATTTTTTTAACTTATAATGTGGTTCCCGTATCCCGAAGGAAACGGGAGTAGACCAAACTCAACGGCACTGCAGTGTCGAGATGATCCGCGGCATAGGTCTAAGCGAACTCGAATGCTCCTAGCCGATGTCCAAAAATCCGCTTGAAAGAGCCTGATCTCAATGAGATCAGCGCCGGCTTTCAAACCGACGAGAACAGATATTACACTTTGATCTTAGCCTAAAAGGCCGAGAAGCGATAACTAAGCAGTCAAATTCAAGCTCTTTATTCTCACTCTGTCCACACACATTTCATTTTTTTTTCAAATGAAAGATAATAATAGATTCGTTTCGAAATTACAACACGTTTATTCAGCATGATTCTTATGCAACGAATATTTCGTGAGGACAGTTGAAAAGTATTCTATGACTCATCATTATATAGCGTGTTTATTACTATGAAGAGTTGGGTTTAAAGAAAAAAAAGTGTAGTTAAGATATATTTAGCTAATTGAGTTGTTCACCTTGTGAATATTTTAATTAGAATCCAATATGAAATACATTCTCGACAAACTGTCTCAGCATACGAGATACAATACGGATTGTCCAGTCTACGCAGTTCTCTTTTCCATCTACTCTAGTTGAGATGTGCGAAAAAGAATAACTGTATGAAAAAAGTATCCGAAAATAGTTCGGATTTAACACAAATCGCTAGATTGTTGACATCAGCTTGTAGTGATGAATACGTCGTTTTTTTCATATCATGAATCAACAGATTAGCGATTTTTATTAAGTATATTTTCGTTTTTCAAGTTCTTCTCGATATTGATTGTGTAAATTATACACACAGTGCGAGTCAAAAACAAATTTCCTAATCATAACAATATGACCTACATTTTTCATATTCTCGTGATTTCAATAGCAAAAAAATCTCTATTTTACTAGTCAACAAGAAATCAACCGATCACTGAATGTTCCCATAATGAAAAAATAAAAAATTAGTAATTAAAATTTTATCAATCGTTCGATGCCTCCATATTCCGATTCAAAGAAAAAAAAGAGCAAGTCCAGTTAAACTATGAGATGGATAAGATTAATATTTTTCTTTTAAAATAAATTCAAATTCTCGAATTCAAGTGTAAATAATGAGTTGTAGCAATTAAAGAAGTAGAAAAAAACTGTCACCTCTCGTTCACAGGAAAAAAAAGAAATGAATATTTTTTTATTATTGCTGAATAGAACGGAAATGAAATATTTTATTTTTCTGTTATTCAATTTAGGAAAGTTGTTAATTATATAGATTGCTTGCTTCAACAATACGTTGCTAAATATTAAAAAAATTGTGAATTTCCATAGTACTATTTTTTTTACTATAAAAGATGTGTATCATGCAATCCTCAACTCATTTTTTTCTATAGAAAAATTCAAAAAAATCAAGCTATTTTAAACAATTTGCACTGTCATATTTATTTAGGTATGTAATACTATAGGTGTAAGAAAAAAATAGTTGTTGGCAACTAACACTTCAAACCATTTTCTTATTGACATACAGGGTGGGTCATAAATAATAGTGCAATACGAAACTTTAATATCATTACTTCAGTTCGGTTGAATAAACTTATGTGTTGATTATTGGTAGAACTTTACTCAAAGTTTTTTTTTTCGTATAAATCATGTAAGTAAATATTACTAGATAGTTTTCAATTGTTATTTAAGAATATCAAATCAGTAAGTTCTTAGCCAATAAAACAATTTTCGAATTTTCTTAATTAGCAACTATTTAAATTTCTTTCATCAAGTCAACTTACGTGGTTCATATGAAAAAAAAAACTTTGAATAAAGTGTCATCGATCCTCAAAAAATCAGTTCATTCAATCGAACTGAAGTGACGATATTCAAGTTTCTTATGACACTATTATTTTTGACCATCCTGTATTTACACAGAGACTTAAATCGAAAAATAATATTTGCTCTAGAATATATTAAATCTTCATTCTTTGATACGAAAACAAAGCGCATTTCAAATAGTATCCATATAGTTATTCAACGTACAGCTGGAATCGATTACTTCTATTCATATTTCAATCAGCATAGAAGTATAATTCATAAAGGTATTGAGTTATATAGAGGTAGTTTTTTTTCAATAGTGTCCTACTTTCTTACATTTCTATCCTGCGTCGATAAAATCGCAAACACATCAGAGTATACGTTAGTTTTTTCTTAGATAAATATTCCAAAAAATAATTATCGGACTGTTAAAATGAATAAAATACATGAAACAGTGAATCCTATAACAAACGCCTGGTCGACAGCTTCTGAACCATCAGCGTCAAATAAAAAACGTGAACGAGCTGGTTCAGTTATTAAAGAATTCAGTTTGAACACAACAGCACATGGTGTACCAAGTATTGCTCGTAGTCATAGTATTCATAATCGTGTATTTTGGATTCTATCATCAGTAGTTTTTCTTGGTGCAATGATATATTTTGTTACTGAAGCAATTATTGCATATTTTCAATATTCAACACAAACGTCTGTAACAGTTATTGTTGAATGGCCTCAAGCTTTTCCTGCAGTAACAATTTGTAATTATTCTCCATTACGATATGATCGATTTATAAGTCCTTTTTTAAACTACACAAATGCACGTAATATAACAAATACAACTAATACAACTATTTTCACTACGACACAAGCTTCCTATATTCAAGAATTTCTACTTTATAAACTCAATCAAAATGAATCTTTAAATGATTATTTTTATTCACTTGAATCAATGATGATGTCTTGTAATTATAATAACATGCCATGTTCGACAACTAATTTTACTTGGTTTATATCACCACTCTATGGTCTCTGTTATACATTCAATGCTCTATTAAAATCTACGGGTCAAGCTGGTATAAAATACAATGCTGATAATGGAGCTAATGGTCTCCTTGAATTAAGTTTCTATGTACATCAAAATCAATATGTACCATATTTATCAAATGGTAAGTATAATATTATAATTTCGTTATCATGTATTGTAATAATTATGTTATCTTTATATATAGGCATTGGTATGGTAGCATTAGTTCATGACAATGTACAGATGCCCATTATTGAGCTGACAGCAATGCTACTTAGTCCTGGAAAACATCATAAATTAGGATATGCAAAAAAAACTAGTTTATTTTTACCAGCACCTTATACACCATGCAACGATAAAGCTAATCTTGGAATGCAAGCAATGTTTGATCAATATCATGATGCTGATTATGGATATGCACAATTTCCATGTTATTTTGCTTGTATACAAGCATATACGTAAGTATATGATATTTTATAATTTCATATGAATGCGTAATGTATTTTAGTTACAAAAAATGTGGCTGTGGAAATCCTTATCGCTGGAATAATCGTGTAGTTGTACTTCCTAATACTAACACATCAATTAATATACAACTTTGTGATTTTGATAATCCATGTTATGGTGCAGCAGGAATAGAAATTATGAACACAGAAAGTATTTGGACTACGTTTTGTCCTGATTGTACACTAGAGTGTACATATTCTGAGTTTATTATTCAATCAACTTCAGTCTTAGCACCACCTTCCTACATGAGAGATGGTATTAAACAATTTGTTGAATCATCACAAGTTCCATTACCTAAAGACTGGAATACATCCTATGTGTCTGAGATTCAATCCAGTTTTGTTTCTTTAGAAGTTGCCTATGAAACAACTCGAACAGAAGTTTATTCACAACAACCAACAATGGCTCCAGTTGATGTGATTTCTAATGTTGGTGGACAAACCGGTCTTTGGATTGGTATTAGTTTTCTTTCATTGATGGAACTTGCTGAAATGATCTATCGACTTATACGTTCTCAATGTCATCGTCTTTGGACAAGAACATGAATATGAATGACTTTTATGTTACTTTTCCATTCTTACAAACTGATACATCCGCACTTATTTTCTCTTCTTTGTTCTTTAGATATTGTATTCACTTATCCGTACACAGGTATGCGAATATTTCACATACGTATTCATCAATCTTATTTTTACAAATAAATTCAGAATCACAAGAAATACGATAATGTTTCGTCAAGTACATACGTATTATAGTTTTTATTGAAAAAAGTATTGCCATCAAAACAAACATTGCTCATCTTGGTGAAAATCTGAGGCATTTGTGACTAGAAGAAATTTGTTTGTATTAGACTTAAATAATTAATACATATTACACATGTAGAGAAAAACAAACAAAAGAAAAATATGCACCGGTGAACGTGTACAAAATCGAGGTAGAAAAACAGTTCAAGAGAGAACATTTGTATCACAATACCAAAAATATAATACATCGATTCACCTATCTGAGATGAAGCCATGAGAAGAAGAAGACCAAAATAAAACAAAACAAAAATCATACTGCAATATCAGAGAGGCGTATGACGATGATGTCTATTTGATGATGATGTTAATGGTCGATAATCATCATCATCATTGCCTGAACTATTAGGACTCATGGGATGATCATCATCACTGGTAGGTGGGTAGAGAAGTGTCGATGATGATGTTGTTGCTTTGTCTGTACTACTACCACCTAACATGAAACGACGAAATCCATAACTACCCGATTTTGTTGTTGTTGCTGTTGTCGATGAAGACATCGATAGAAGAGGTACGCTCTTATCTGTTGTATCTTTTTGTATAGGTGGTTCAAGTTCAACAATTGTTGATTGCACAGGTTGTTGTTGATGCTTCATAGTAGATCGACTTTGTTGTGAACGAGTTTTTAGTTTAGGAGAACGACCTGGATTATAACGTGTATTCGAAATTGGTCGAAAACTAGCACTGAATGTTTGTTTAGCATCAACCGATGATAATGATGATGATGATATTGCTGCTGGAGCTATTTTATTTGATACTGATCCACGAGGTGTTGCCGATATACCTAAACTAATAAATGGTGCATTAGCTGAACGATTAATAATAGATGGTGGTGGTGGAATAGATAAAACAATTGAATCAGTATCGCTAGTTTGTTTTGTTGGCGATTGATCATTCGTTTTTGATTTTAGAGAAACATCTTGTATATCACTTATGCTTGATGAAGATTGATTGGCATCAAAGAATTGTGTTTTGGCACTTATATCTGAATAGAATGATGGCGCTTCAAAAACTGGTGAGCTTTTGGCATCAGTATAGTTAGTAGCAGAAGAAGTCGTAGTAGTTAGTAATAATACTGATGGTCGAATTGGAGAAGATTGAGAAGAAATTCGCGATAGTAGTGGTTGTGGTGATGACGATTGAGTTATATTTGATATTGCTGGCTCAGGATTACTTGCTACTGATGAATGAAGTGGTGAAAGAATATTAAAAATCTGACTAATTTGTTCGTCAATATGTGTCATACGTCGAGTTAATACTCGTACTTCAGCACTTAAATCATTTTTTATTTCAATTAATGATGATAATAATTGATGATCACTATATGGAGATGATGATATACTACGACGTGGTCCAAATGCTGCATTGATATCAGAATGAGAATCATCCAATTGTTTCTAATTATAAATTGAAAGGAGAGAAATAATTCAATTAAAATATCTTTTTTTTCAAATTATCAATATCTTACTTGATTATTTGATCCCTCTTCTAATATTTTTATACTATCACGATGTGCTGATCTTGGTATAAATAAACTAAGTGGAATAGATAGTCGATTTTCATTTCCATCTATTGTTTGTCCTCGTATATCATCATCAGTTAAATTTGAATCAAATGGATTGGTTGATTGTTGTAATGGTTTATTATCAGGAACAGTTTTTTTCGGTGATGAATCCACTTCTGTTCCATTTGATCCTGTTTTTAACCATTTCCATTTACTAGATTTCGGTGCACTTTGTAATGGTGGACTTTGATGAACTGATGTTATTTGAGATACTTGTGATTCTTGAGTTTCAATACGTTCTGAAATTGTTTCAAGTTTATTATCTCGAGTTTTAGCAATTGATGGTAAAGGTAACTGTAAATGTTGAGCTAAGGATAAATTGGTTGGTACTGTTGGTGACGAATCAGTTGAATCAGTAGTCAGTGATTGTACTGCTGCTTGCATTATTAGTGGCGGTTTTGTTGGTTGTGCTGGTGAATTACCTGTTGTTTGTGGAGGTGTTTGTGTAGCTGGATTTGTTTGTGTTGCAGCACGATTTTCTTGTGAAATTTTACGAAATTTTGATATTAATTTTCTTACTGGATGATCAGAACCTAATTGATCTAAACCTTCATTTTTTCTTATTTCAGCTAATTCACGTTCACGTTTAACATCAGCAATTTTACGAAAAATTACCTAAATTAAAAACGAAAAGAAATTATTGATTAAGAATAAAATTCTAATTTTTTTTTTAAATAATATACTCGATGTCTTAGATTATATGTCAGCACCATATTTCGAGCAAATGATATACTAAATGGATGATAAAAATCTAATACTTCGAGTAAACGTTCACGTCGAATTTGATGTATATTACAATATGTTAATGCACGAACATTAGCTGCTGATTGACCAACACTATCACGATTTTTACTCCAAAAATCATCACCAAATACATCATTAGGACCTAGAGGAAAAATAAAAATTAATTTAACACTCAAAAAAAAATAATTGTCTTACTAAGTATGGCTAAAACTTCATCATCTTGTATAACTTCTAATGAACCAGATACAATAAAACAGAGCATATCAAGACTTTCACCACAATGATATAGCATATCACCAGGTGCAGAATGATTTATATGAAAATGAACAGCTAATGCACGTAAACAACCATCACTAGCTAAACGAAATGCTGGATGTTCATTAAATACACTTCGATTCATATGAACACAAATATCAGCACGCATATCTTTTGGACAATAATTTAATACTTTTGTTGCATCAATTCCTTTTGTCATAGCCCATGTTGATACAACATAATCCATAATACGTTCATTTAATTGATTAGGCATACCATGTAAACGCATAAATTCTCGAATACTTACAAAAACAAAATTAGAAAACAAAACCCAAACATTTTCATCTTAATTACATACCTACTTAACATATCATGATAACGAGCAGTAGCTGAATACATCTGTGTAAATATTGTGGTTACATTACCAAATATAGTTGCATAAAGTAATGAACCAATAAGCATCATAACACATGTAAAAATTTTCTCATTATCACTATTTGCAGCAACATTACCAAACCCAATACTAGTCAATGAACTCATTGTATAGTAAAGGGCAGTTACATATGCTGCTTTTCGACATGTACCATTCGATTCATATGCTGTTAGATTACCATAGGAATCAATACATGCAAATTGTAATTCTCTATCCATTTTTACTAACCAACTATATTCCATCTATTTTAATAAAACAATATTTAAATTATATTCATGAATTTCCTAACTCGATATTTGTCTAGGGAATAAAAATGTTTATCATCAAAAAAAAAAAAAACTCAAGGATATTCGGATTGTAGATTGAAAATAGCTATTTCTTTCAATAATGATTCACGTTGCGGTAGTTATTAATACGTTCTATGGAGAGGAAAAAAAGTTGTACTTAAATTAATTTGTATCTATAGTTAAATATAAACATAAAAATGTCAAGAACGTTTTATGTTTTTCTTAATAAAAAGAACGCTAAAGCTATTAAATAATATAACCGTAAAAAAAATTCTATTGTTGAATGTCTATAAAAAATTATGAAAGAATCTTAACATTATAATCAGAGAGCACTGCAAAAGTACTTTCCTCTACCGTCTGATCCGGATTAAGGCATTTTAATATTATAATCACGAATTTTATAAGGCTTCCTTCAAACATGTTTAGTTTAGATCATTCGAATATTTTTCATACCCGTTTTCCTGGACCACCTCGTCCTTCCTGAAATCCAATTGTATACCATACACAAGCAAACCTATACGAAAAAGAATAATATGTGAAGATTTTATTTCCATACTTTATTATTCATACCAATGAGCAACAAGTACAAAAACACAAATAAGTAATAAAAGAACAGCCGCACCATATTCTAAATAATTATCTAATTTTCTAAATACACGACCAAGACGTAATAAACGTAAAACTTTCAATGCAGAAAATATACTTCCATATCGCTGAAAGATATCAATCAGAAAAAAGAAAAGAAAACAAAAGGAAAAAAACGATGAATTTTTTTTTCATTTAAAAAAAAATTTACTTCTTCAGCTTCTTGAAATGCATTAAATACATCGTATGGTAAACATGCTAATAAATCAATAACAAACCAACTTTTTAAATATGTTTTTCTAATACGTTTTGGATCAGATATAACTTCTCCAGATTCTTTACAAAAAGAAAAATTAAAAAAAAAATTTTGTTTCATTAAATTTTACTTGTGTGTACATATGTTGTATGAAAATTTAATATTATATCAATAAAGAAAATAACATCAACAATACTATCGATAACAAGTAAAGGCACATCATCCAATGATTTACTTTTAAATGCTGCATGATACGGTACTAATAATGATGTATAAAATGTTAATAAAAGTATCACCCAATCCCAAACTGTTTTAAATGTACAATAATGAAGAATTATATGAGGTGGAGTACTTGGTGCTTCTTGTCGATAACTCTAGAAATACAAATAGAATTAGATTTCGTTTATATACAAATAATAGATCACTTACTGGTAAGACTTCAGCACTAAGATTGAGTAACTAAAAATGAAAAAAACAAAAACAAAAATAAATGATTGGCTGATGTTTTTTTCTGAAAAACAACAGAAAACCGTAAAATGACTTGACTTTCAAGTACTGCTCTCGAGTTTGAAATCAAGTACCCTCTATGATGATAAAGAATTCCGCTTAATGACAATATCAATAAGAATGTACTTATTTTCATGTTTAATTTTTCAACTGACAGACCTCATTCTTAAAGACAAATCAATTATAAACTGCATTTTTTAAATCATAAGTGACTGATATTATCATACTTTTAAAGCTGAAAATTATATTAGTCTATTTTTAGACTTCGATGACATACTTTCCTAAAGAAGTACCGAAGGTCACTATTACATAATGATAATAAAATCAAAATTTTTTGCACATAAATCTTATAGGTTAGATCAAGCGTATTCTTTTTATTCTCACTCGAAAATACTTGACTTCTCCTGCTAATCAAATACAAAGAATAAATATGCTGAGTTTTATAAGTAATACTTTATATCAAAACATACATTTGGTAATTGTGATGGTTTTGTTGGATCAATACTAATCGATTTGGTATTTGGTGCAGCAAAATTCATTAAAATCGATCGATTTCTTGTTACTGATTTTGCAATTCTTGCAAATTTACTGAATCCAGTTTTAGTCTCATCAGTTTCAATAGGTTGTTTAAGTGCTGTAATATCTGTAAATGTACATAGATAAAGTACCACAGTATCACGTTCATTTGTAATTGGAGCTATTTGCATAAAAACCCATATAGGTGTTTCTAGATACAAAAAAAAGACATGTATATAAAAAATTTCAAATTTTGAATTTTTTGTACTATTTTTCTTATATAAAAGTACTTCAACTTGTTCAATATGACAATTTTCCAATGCATCACGTATTTTTGTTTGTGTTTCAGCATTGGTTAATTCACCATACATAAAATTACATGTTGAACTTTTATTCATTAAATCTGTTCTTAAACAACCTGATAATTTTGTAAAGCCATCATTTGAATAAACAATTGGATAATCGACTATTTGTGCATTTGATAAAATAAATGCATTGTCTAAAGATATTTTTATATGTTCATATTTCTATATCATTCAAGGACATTTTTCTTCTTCTTTTTTTTTTCTTCATATATGATTATCTACTAGATGTACGTGTCTAAGCCATTTTAAAACTAAATAACATCCTGCTTCCTGCTGATTTGTTCTATGACTACTGATGTGTCACGTTGCACACGCGATCTCTATCATATCCTTATACTGATGTTCTTTAAATGATAATGAGAGTCTTGTTCATTCGACCGGAAATCTAAGGTAAACTAGCACTAATGGAAGTCTACTTATTTTCATTTTTTTTTAATTGATTTCTTTTTTTTTGTTATTAATTTTTCAACAGGTGTTGAATACATTGACATTTTGAATCTACATTCTATTAGTTGATAAGACACATATGGATATTTTCAATATGAATGTGTTATAAACGAACGAACGGATGACAGCGCATATGCATGTTCCTTGTATTTCCCTATGGATCATTTTATTTGTCATTGAAAAAGAAAATATTCGATATTTGACTACCTCATTTTATGTTTATGTGTATTGGGAAATTATTGATATGTAAAAAAGTAAAAGTAAATATAATTAAACTATAGCACTCATATCTCTCTTGAACATATATTTATATTTATATTAAATAGAATATAAAAAAAGAACAAGAGTCAAGATGAAAAAAGAACTTCTAATCAAAATGTTTCATATGAGTGCACATTTTAAAATTTTAATAAACTGTATAATGGATAAATCATGTATAAAAAATGATATTGAAGTTTAAAAATAAGAATAGAAAAATTAACTTTTTTTTTCTTCTTCTTTAGATAAATCTAATTGAATATTCTTTTATCAAATTCTCGGATGTTTTTTTTGTGTCTTAAATAAATAAGAGTTAAGTAAACAATACTTACGGGCACCACTGCATTTGCGGATGATTGATTCAAGAAATGTATTTTGTGGTGCAACTAGACCACGTCGAGATCCGGGCATTAATGGTCTAGCGCTTGACTAATATATACAAATAAGAGAAGATATAATCTGTTTAATTCATAAGATGAAAAATGTTTTGTTCAATATTTATTTTTCTCTTTCTTTGTCATGATCCGATCAAGAAATATCTCACACTCAAACGACTATTCTACTTTTCAAAGATCAAGTTCTTCAACAGATCAAGACTGAAATATTAACACGAGGCTAAAAAAAAGGCACCTCCCTTTCTCTTTCTCTCCCTCTCTCCCTCTCTTTTTACTCTATCAAGTTAGAAAGAAGCAGAAGAAGAGGAAAAAGGTATAGTAACAAGAGAAAACCGAGAAGGGCTAACCAACAAAACCATAGACGGAAAGAGAATAAAAAAAGTGTAAAAAAAAGCAGCAGAAGAAGAAGACGACGAAGAAATAAAACTAAAAGGAAGATTTATTTTACTCAAAGGAAAATTTGTATTTATATAACTGAAATACATTTAATTCTATTTCATAGATTTTCTCCTGTTTTTTTCTCTGTATAACTTACTTGACCTTGTAATGGTAATAGATGCATCGGTGTTCACTCGTTGTTACAAATAATATTAGTGACAACGATGGTACACCTTTAATAATCTTGTTCATACAAGCAGACATTGATCTTTGAAGAAGAAGAAAAAACATTAGATAATTTTTTTTGAAATTTTCGTCTTCATGTTCAAGAATATCAATTTTTATTTTTTATAACAAAGATCAATATTTGTTTGAAAAATACAAATATAAAATGCAAACAATCATTTCCCTATAATTTTCAACCTTGAAAACAATCAATTTCTATTTTTCAATAGAAGCATTACACCGAGATATTATTAGGTTTTTTCCAGTTCTACAATCTGTATTTTACAAAAAGAAAAAAAAAAGTTTAAGTCACGTTAGAAGCTTCTTTTTTTTTGCTTCCGTTTTTATCTCGTTATGTGTGTTGTAAATGCGTCATGACTTTAATTCGTCCAGATCAACAGTGACTTATTATCTGATGATGATAATAATAATCATAATGAATATTATTTTGCTTCCAAGATATGAAATGAATGTAACATTTTTTTAGCTTCTAGTTAGATATAAGTCTTCTGTAAGATGACAACTTTACCTGCGTTATTAAAATATGGTTAACATTGATGATGAATATAGACATCATTTGTAAAAAAAAAAATAGACAGAGGCTTCTTCTTAGCTGCTGTTGTTGACTGACGTTATGGCTATGTCAATTTATTACAATTCAATTATGCTTATTAATCTAGATTTATTGCTGAATATACAAACTAACTTTTCTTGTCTGTTTCTTCTATATAACATCCTATTTTTATTTTACTTCTTATAATCAAAGATTTATTATCTCAAGTTGGAAAAAAAAGAGCGAGAGATGATGACGACAATAGGCGACGTTAATGAAAAAACAAGGACGAGAGTAAAAGAAATAAAGTCATCATTCTAAACTAAGAATGTGTAGGTAAGTATAAAGACATTCGCCTATCTTTGCCATTTATAAGCGAACGCTAACAGGATGTTTCTGCTTTCAAGGCGCTTCTTTCTTAGTTGAACGCTTTCTTTTTTTTTCTTCTTTTGTCTCTAATATATGTGTGCAGTGAATATTGTCATTGACAATGGATAAAACCGTGTGGCGATATTTATCTCGTTTAAATCATTTCCTTTACTTTTTTTTAAAATATTTTTTCTCGTCTACTTCGTTTAGATTATTTACGCATATATGAACACACTGTATTATTTAACTGATTTGATAAGAAAATCTCAACAGCAAATATATAAAATGATTATTTTTATCAACATCATTAAATTTATTTAATATCAACAGTAAATATTCCGCAAAAAAAAGACTATCTATGTTTTATTGTATATTTCTTTCTTAGTTAAAGTAATAATGAAGATCAATCTTCATCGAAAGTGTACGTGTGTGTGTGTTTTTTTTCAAATATGACTGTAGACGCAAGAAAAAAAAGACAAGTTTACACTGAACATTAAACCGGTTGACACGGAATCAAATCAAATGATTGATTGATTAAAATACTAGGTGAAAAACACATTCTATTTGTTCATCAGAGTTTCTTTGAGAAAAGAACGGCAGTCAATAAAAGTTTTTTTTATGAATGATAAATTATAAATATACAAAAGAAGAAAAAAAAAGAACTTTGATAAAATATTAAACTAACATCTGCTTGAGAATTGACTTAAAGAAAACAAGTCGAATATCCATGCAGAAAAAAAATCGAGATCGAGCGCAAAAGAAAAAAACATCGCCTGTCTCATTATGTACAATTATTATTATCTAGGTTATCCATAACAATAAACGTCAAACATATATTTTTTCATTAAACTCCTGGAACTTAATCGTACTACTATGTCTTTAACGCACGATTAACTATTTACTGTATATATTAAAATAATTCCGAAGTAAAAAAAAAAGTTAGGACAAATTTTTTCCTACGATAGAATATTTAATAAAAAAATAAAACCCGGCTGATCGATGATGTTTTCTCAAATATTAACTTCTACTTTATTTTCTCATCATGAAAAAAAAACTAGTAGAATCCCTAATGACACGATCGTCAATTATCAAACATTTGACAATTAGTTCGGCAAATATATTTTATATTAATGATTTCTTACATCGGGAGAGATGAAATAACATCTTGTTTAATTTCTACATGTACGATCGATATTATATAAAGAAAGAAATTCTACTATGACGATGAAATAATTTTACTAAACAATTATCATAAGATTTTTCTTTTCGCATCACTCTATAAATTAATTTAAATGAGTCGTTTTTTTTTTACAATTCTTCAATGAATTTATAATCAAATAAAGTTATTAACAAACTATGTAGATATATCTTCCTTTTCTTCGAATATTTTCTAAACTAAAAATAGAATATGAAAAGTTTCTTATTAACATAGTCTATCTATTTCCTTTTTATCAATATATATTTATTCACATAATATATTTTCTGAAACTAAATTTGGAACATTGAGATTTATATGTTGAACAGTATGTTCAATAATTTCAACATCAGTTACTTGCCAAACATTAGACATCTGTTTAGCAAGTAATACAAAGAAATGTAAGCCTGCAATGACACGTTGACGTAATGTATATGATCCTATAACACCAAATGTAATACGACGAAGTTCAATCATTCGTTTATTATCATCTAATACTGATTCTATTTCATTGAAAAAGTTATTATCACTCGATATTAATATACCACGATGGATTTGTATAACTTCTGATAAACCCCATGATAATCCATGACACGCATTGAGTAATCGACCTATATCATAATTACGACGAAGACCTTCTAAACCTTTATTTGTTTCTTCACACCAACCAACCATACGACGACTAGCTTCAATATTAGCATGTAATTGCATTGTTGCATCCCAAACAAAATCATGAGCACGTCTTTGTAACCTATCTGTAAAAAAATTTTCTCGATCAATCAATACACGTGCTATTCTTAAGCCAGCAATCCATTTTGTCGCTTCATAAGGATCAGTAAACCATTTTTCATAATCAATTGGTTCAACTGTACATATAGTAATAAGTACTTTTTTCTTAAATAAATGTGTTCCATCATCAGATAATTTCGTTCCCGCAATTACAAAACGTACAAGATCAATATCACTATGAGGACCTGCTTCATTACGAGCATAACTACCCATAAGTATTAATGCTTGAACGACATTTGATTTATCAAAACGTTGAATAAGTTCATCAATATCTGATGAAGATAATTGACTATTTTCATATGTAAAGTTTTTCATTTATTTTACGAAAAAATCGATTTAGAATATTTTCATAATTATATGTTAGAATGACAAAATTTTCTTATCTTTATGGTATATATGAGTAAAAAAGTAAATATAGAGTATCATCATATTTTTTTTATTGGAGTATTATATCCACAAATAAAAAGTTCGTTTTTTTTTTGTATAAATACATTATATCGTTTACAATGGGATCATTTGTCAACTATGAATTTGTATAGACAGCTTAAAATTGTGTTCAATCATGATCATCAGATTTAGATCTTGTGTCATTTCTAACACTTTTATTTATTCAGAAAGAGACTAACAAAATATTTATATGTATCTCATTCATGAATATGTATTCCTTTGATTTACTTATTGAGTACGACAACAAAATAAAAGAAGCAACAGACAGATCGTAATTACATGATTTCCACGCCTTGTTCTTTTGTTATTTAAATGAACGAAGTTATAGTCATAACAAGAAATGATGTCCTTAATTATAAATAGAAAAATATTCATCTTTTTATTTTAGTCGTAAATCATATTTGTAACGAGTGTATTTTTTGCTAATGAAACGACGAAAAAAAATTCATCAAGGTTATTCAGAATTGAACGCATACATTACATCATTATTGAAATGAATTCTCAAGGGTTTGATTCACTTTATTCGTCTGTCAAAGTGTGCAATAGAGCATAAACGGAAGATTAATCGATATGGCACCAGAAGTCGATATATATAAATATGACAAATGAATTTTTTAGTTTCAGGTTAAATAAAAAGAAAAAAAAAGAGGCCTATACTCAAATAGAAAGAACACCTTATTTTACTTTCACTCATCATAGATCATTATCGTGTAATTGAGTTTATAGTTGATATTATCACTATTTCTTACAATGATATATGATAGATAAAAACTTGATTTATTTCGATGTATATATAGAATTTTTTGTTCATAAATTATTCTTTAGAAATTCTACAGCTGATACATATATGCAAAAATAGTATGAAGAAAAACGGTAAAAGTGATTAGCGTTCTTTTTTTCTTCTTCTCCTTCTTTATTTGATACGCAGATTGACAGTTGTCTGGTGAATATAGTTGTTTGAAAATATAAACATCGTAGTGGCGTATATATTGAAATGACTATTGCTTTTCTGACACATTTTATGACTTTGATTTTCAATTTTTTTTTGTTGATCACATCTGTTCATCGAGGAAGTGTGACGAGTGACTCTCGGAATTAGTACTACCACACTCATGCAATAGTTTTTTCTTCTTTTTTTTTCCTTCTTTTTCTTTCTGCTTCTTTCTCTTACAGCCTATAACAAATGACACTATTTTATGGACGTTTCACCCTCTATATATTCATACTGTTCTATGCTCAATGTTATCTATGTTCATCTAACGTTATCTTTGTATATGTTTATAGCAACGACAGGCGAATCTAACTGTGTGTAAACAATAGTATGAGTCTATCTCTTATTAAGATGAAGATGGAGACTAACACTTATTGAGGTAATCATTGAATCAATGCGCAGAAAGCAAGAGAGAGAGAGAGAGAGAGAGAGAGTGAGAAAGATTAACTTACCAATCTCTCTCTTAATTGCCTTTATTATTCTGTTTGAATAAGATGCTCATTGCATATATTTGTATGTTCGTCACTTTTTCCTCTTTCTACTCTTCTTAATGAAAGAAGTGTTAGAGCATCTTGTGTAATACTATTTAACAACAGTTATTGCTTAATTAGTTGAATATCAGGTATCAATCAGTTTCTTCTTATTACGAATAACTCATATTACTTCTGAAAAGTAAAGTTTTTTTATAGAGTCATCTAGATTTGCATCACTATTGTCATTGTTAATGATAATACACATATATATGTATCTAGTCTCATGTTAGCTGTTATCACCATATTAAATGAATGTGAATCAAGGGCAATTTACACTATGTCGTTTGTCCTAGTCATATGATCGTCATATTTCATTTAATTTTGATTGTCCTCCCATAGAATATGAATCGTCACATATCAATAAAAATCATTTATATCTTTCTCATTTCTTTTTTCTTACCCCTGATAGTTAATCAATCAAGGAATTCGATTAAATCAATACGAAATGAACAAGGTTTCTGTCTTGTCTTACTTTTTCTATATGTGTATATTTCGGAAGGACATTATTTGAGATACATATATATGTATGTGTGCATGTATGTATATATAAATCTATAGTAGAAATACGATTGTATTAGAAGAAAATATGTAGATATATTCATAAACATACTAGAAATCCTTGATGATATATACTGATAGGAATCAAAATACATCGCTGATTTTTCTTTTAGTTTATTTAATATGATTGCCATTTATCATCTACAACTGTCATTATCCATCGTTCTATATCTTATACTATCATCGACAAATACAATTGTTCATACATTTGCTAATAGTAAATTATTTTTTTATTATGAATATATTTTTTTTTTTTTTTTGTAAGTGTAGGTGCTCAAAGAATTAATCAAAAAATTCTTGTTGGACCCAATCATATCAATGCATATTCAGGTGAAACAATACAATTTCCTTGTATTGTTTCCAAACAATCTAATGCTATTGTAACATGGTGTTGGAATGATTTTTGTACATTAGGTCGAACACAATTAATTCATCATGAAACAACAATTGATGGTTTAATAAGTATTTATCAATATCAAGCCTATCCAAGATTTCGATTATCAGTTAATGAACGTCATAGTATGTATAGAAAAATTAATTTCATTCAATGCTTTCATCATATAAACTAAACTATAGATTATAATTACTAGTAGAGAATTATGACATCTTCTTTTCTTATCGATCTATTGTATTGTCATCTATATTTTGTTTTGAGTTTCTTTATATAACAAGTGTATTATGGAATGATGTAATATATACAGATTATTTTATCCTTGAATAAAAATAAATGAATTAGTTTATTTATTCTTTGTTTAGATCATTATAATTTGTCGATTATTCATGTATCAAATAAAGATGAAGGAGTATTTCAATGTCAAGTACAGAGAACAATGAATGCAAATGAAGCACGTTCAGAACGTGTACAATTGACCCTTATTGGTATAGAATATACTTGAGGATTATTTAGGTTCATTAATTCTCTTTTTTGGTCTATTATTAGATCCACCCAATGGTTTACCAACATTAATAATACCAAGTATGCCATTAAAACAAGAACAATCAGCTAATATAACTTGTTTATCATCTCCATCAAAACCAGCATCATTATTAATTCTATATAAAAATGATGAAATTATAGATGGATTATCATCATCAGCAAAACTTTCTTTTGAATTAAATACGGATACAAATAAAAATTTGACAAAACTTATTTATACAATTAATAATCCAGATAGTAGTTGGAATAATGTACTTATTCGATGTGAACAGATTTATAATATTGAAAAACAAAACTCTCAATTAGATGTTACAGCAAAGATACATGTTTATTGTGAGTGAGCATTTTTTCGGTGACCGGACAGAATGTCGCAGGCGTATGGTTCGGTGAAGGCGAAAGTGTGTGTGTATATACACTGTCCAATATCAAAAACTTACTAGCAATTCGTTTTGAATTCTAAAATGAGCTGCGACGTTCTGTCCTAGCGCCCATTTTTTTGCAGAGTGTAATATATATATACATTAATTTAGATAAACCAAAAGCACGTATTGAATCTCAAAATCGTTATCCATTAACAGCAAATTCAACTGCAACATTCCGTTGTATTGTTCATGGGAACCCTGAACCAAAATTAAGGTAATAGATATTTTCACAAAAATTTCTCCTAATAAGAAAATCTATTTTTTTTCTAGATGGTTTGCTAATTCAATGGATTTAACTTCATTGACAAGTTCAATAATAAATATTCCTCTATCAAAAAATGTACATAATCATTCAATTGGTTGTACAGCTGTAAATTCCGTGGGTGTAACAAATACAAGTATTCGTTTATTAATTCGATGTAAATAATAAAATATAAATAGATAGAGTTTTTTTCAATATTTCAATTTTAAATAGATCCACCAGTATTTATTATTCGTCCACCAAAAATTGTTGTCTTAGATTTAAATAGTAAATCATCATCAAATCCAACTATAATTCGTTGTATAGTTGATTCATATCCTCGTTCAAAAATAATATGGTATCGTTATGGAGAAATTATAACTGAAGGATCATTATTTAATCTTGAAAATATAACTAAACGTGATCAACAAGGAGTTTATTCATATAAAATCGAAACGGATGGTTTTGATACAATTCAAAATGATTTTATTATTTATATTAAAGGTATAGGAAACGAATTTTTTTGTTTCTGAAAAAAATATTTTTTTCGTTGTATAGGTAAACCGTTGATTTATATCCAAGAATCTAAACAACATAAACGATTATTTGAATGTCATGTTTATTCATCCAGTCCAATTCTTGTAAAAAAGAATCTTTTTTGTTGTTGTTGTATGATAAATTTTTGTTTCTTTATAGAGTATAATATGGAAATTAAATGATCAATCTATTGAATCTAATGATCAATCATCTATATCAACAACATGTGATGAAAATATTTGCATATCAAAATTAATTCATGATTATCGAAAATTAATTCCATCATCTCAAACTCTTAATCGTTTATCATGTATAGCAGAAAATGAATTTGGTATTGAACATAGTCGACTTTATCAATTAGAAAGATCTAATGGTAAGATAAATTTTTTTTGGTTTCTTTTTCTTACTAATTATTTTTTCTGCTTTTATTCAATTTAGATCCTTCAATGGTTTTAGTAGTAATTATATTGTGTACATTTACTTTAATTATACTTTTTTCTATTATTGCTATTTATTGTTGTTGTCGTGCAAGATATATTCGAAAGAAACATAATAGTTCAAATAAAAAAAAACTTCCAATCGTTTTTGATGAACATTATTCTATTAATGAACTTATTAAAGAAGTTGGATCGTTAAAAACATGTAATACATCATTGAACAATACAGATCAATTATCATTTAAAATGGAATCAACAGGTTAGTTTTTTCTAATTGTCTTTAATGAGACTAGATATGACCCAAACTCAAAACCAAACCGTTTGAGAGTTTGGGTTTAGTTTAATGAGTTTGAGTTTGAGTTTGGGTTTAGGTCTTCTTTTAATTGTCATCAATGTATCGAAAATAGTGTCTTTTACAGATTAAAAAAGCACAAACCCAAACTGTTTGGGTACTAAACCCAAACTCAGTACCCACACCCTTGGTTTTGGGTCATGTCTAAGTGAGACTAGACTTATTCTCTAAGTACAAATTGTTAGTTAGATTCTCATCATAAATTGTAACCTTTTATGTTATCGTCTACTTATTGACCTCATGTCGATTCTATCGCTAAGATTTTTATATGGTTAATGTAAATAAATTAGTTTCGTTATGTACTTCCAAGGATAGTATATACCACGCTTTTTTCATACGTTTCAACGGTTTAGTATGACTAATTTTCAGGTATATTATTCTGTTTTAATTCTCATGTCTGTCCTTATTTGAACCATCTTCAATTACTATACCGCAGACAATACAGAATCTCATTAATATAAAATAGTAAATTAAGTGTTAGTCAAATAAAGCAATAATTTCAGGATCAGCATTCGAATACTTTGTTAATAACAAGAGAAAACTTTATTTAGACCATTTACTAACAACATTATTTAATAAAAATACAAAAAAATTATTGGATGACTTATCCAATGAATCATCTACAAATAGTGCAAGTTTTCATTCAAAATCAACAACAACTATATACAATAATGAATATAGTCCACGATTGACTGAAGCTGATTTTACATTTTCAGGTAATACAAAAAAAAATAATAAAAATATCTTAATTAAATAAAAACTCTTTATTTTCAGGTATATCTCCATTGTATACATGTCCACATCCAATGAATGTGTGATAGATTTTTTATTGTCAGATTTGTTTTCTTTTCTCTTTGTTTATTTTTTTCAACTTGATCTTTTTTGTTTTAATGTTGTTGTTGTTTGAACATCGTCTTGATACTCAACTAAATTTAGTATAATTCTATCACGTGTTATTTTAAATATTGGATATGAACTATAGAACGTTATTAACCAACTTATTAAAATTTGTTCCCAATATTTACTACGTATAATCCATATAAATTGAAGTATAGTAAGAATAATACAAAAAACAATTTGAATATTTATAAAATATGTTGCATCACCAAAGAATCGATAGATAATTGCATGTGCTTTTGATTGTGGATGTGCAGCATTACTTAAATGTTCCATAGCAACAAAATATCGATTATTCGATGATAATTTTACAACACTACCACGTGTATAGGAATTACATTCGGATGACCATTCATGTATTGTATCTGTTCGAATACTTGATTGTGATCGCCATTGACCAAGATGTGTTGCTATACGATGAAGAGCGGTTTGAAGTTTAACAGGAAATAAGAACGCACTATGAGTGATAAATGTACTTAAAGTAAATATAAGAATTAATAACTTTAATGGTTGATTATCTGTTGAACGAACATTGTTACCTGAAATAATATAGAATGAGATGATAATAGATACTCAATAAGATGAAGAATTTTTCTAAGTTTATTTTACCCATCATTTTGATTGGAATAAAATCAAATAAAATAAATGAAGTTAATGTTCGATAGAAATTCAGAATTATTCGTCGATTAAACAGTGACCATAAATCATTTGCTTCTTGTCTAGCTTGTTCATAAAATGTAGAGCATTCATGTACACCAATTTTTTGTTCGGTTATTGATGACCATCGAGAAGATGGTATTTCTGTTGATGATGATGATGATGATGTAGTAACGATTGGATTAACTTTTCGAGGTTGTGTATTCGTTGATGAACGATAAGATGAAGGTCGACCTATTACACTTGTTGCTATGGAAGAAGTTGATGATGATGATGTTGAATTACGATTTTGTTTACGCGATACTGTTGATTGTTTGGACGAATTATCAGATGAATTTTGAAATAAATTTGGTTTATCAAGAAGTGTTAAAATAATTAAATGTCCGAAAATTAAACTAAAGAATGTTTTAGATAATTGATGTCTAACAAATGTATGTAATATAAGCCAAGCAATAAATCCAAAATAAACAAAAACAATCATTACACTTAATAATCTACTTGTACGTTGTCTCAGTTTTTGATTTCGTGGTACTAAAACTGGTAATTTTTTTTTAAATGTCCAAAAAAAATGCACTAATTAATTCAACTAAACTAATACCAAGTAAACCTACATAAATATATTTATCTATTAAATCTATATTAATTGATGTTCCTGTTCGAGCATAATAACGATTTGTAAGTGTTATAAAATGTGTATGTTCATATTTTGTTTGTTCAAGTATACGAGATGATGTTAAAATTTCTTTATTAAAATTACTTGAATCAAGCCAAAAAACTGTATGATATAATACAATATAAATTGCACTTAAATGAAGTATATTTTGTAAAGTACTATATAAACAATAAGTAAGATGACCATCAAGTCGAATAGCTGGTATTTCTTGATGTAATCGACTAGTAACTTCTGTTTCAGTATTCGGTGCTAGTTTTCCCATCATTTTTGTCATTTTATTTAATATGACTTTTTCACGCATTGAATATATACTAACACGACCTGTTGTTGATGTTGACGAAGCATTATTTGTTGTAGACATTGATGATAATGAACCACTAGTGCTACTTGTTGATTTTGAATCGCCCTGACTTCGGCGTTGATGCATTATTACCTTGAGTTATTAGTCGTCTGTATGGATCCTGCTTGCATTTGTACGGTCATATATAGATGAATAATGCACGTGTGCAATGAAGCACAACAGAGAAAAAAAATGTGAAGATAGAAAAGAAAAAGAAAAGGGACAGAAGAACGAAAAAAAAATGTCACAGACGACAAAATATGTTTTTTTTACAATACTGTTGACAACGAACTAATATCAATAGGAAAAAGTACCATTTACAAATCATAATTACAATTTTGATGTACTATATAAAAATATAGGAGATAAATTAAAATAATGAAATATATACAGCAAGGTCATATATAACTAACAAGAAAATTTCAAAAACAATAGCTTGTTTTCAATATAAATCGATAATGTAAAAGATTTATCTTCTATTTTGTCTGAAGAGTTCATATTAGTTAATGAGAATTTTTGTTTATCTTCTCATTTAATTTTATAATGTAATTTTATTGATATATTTACAATAAAAATAATAATTCCACTCTAATCTTTTTTTCTTCATTTATTCTCTTCTTTTATTTACGTGTATAAGTATGTAAATATGACATATCATCTATGTAGACTTTCATGTTATCTATCATGATTGTAGACATTTTTTTATTTTATATTTTGTCTGTTGTTCTCTTTTAACGTTAATGATATAAATCATAAATAATATCTGAAATCTTTTGTTTTTCTTATAAAACGAAAAAAAATGGTAAGCATGTTAATTGATAATTAGTAGTTCCGTAAAATTATTTGAAGTATTTCTTAAATTTTTATGTTTTGTAATAGGTTTTTCATGGAAATCTGTGCAATCTACCGATTTGTATGATTCTTGTTATTTTCCTCTTAAGTTTAAGAAATGCCAATTCAGATGATTCAATTTTTTTATCAGATGAAATTTCAGCTAATTCATCAAACACAACGGACACGAGTGATAGTACTCCAGACATATCATTTACTAGCACTTCAGATGATCCAGAAGCTAGTAACGGTACTACAAGTAATCCAGAATCTAGTAACGGTACTACAAATAATCCAGAACCTAGTACAGGTACTTCAGTTGATCCAAACCCTAGTACTAGCAGTGAAACAACAGTTGTCACAACTGGTTTATCTACGCCCAGGACAGAAATAACGACTACAGAAACAATGACTGCAACACAATCGACTTCTACTATGCAAATAACTACGGGTAACGAGAGTGTTAGTGATACAACTACTACGAGCGGTAATACTAATGGTTGCTTTCCTGGTGCATTTCCTTTTGGTAATACCTGCATAAGTCCTGTTGAAAATGGTAGTGTTATAATAACTGCATTGATTCTAAGTATTGTATCATTTATTGGAGTTCTCGTAAATATTTACTTTTTTTCTAAAACAATAATTTCAAATTGTAATATATTCACAAAAAATAGGGAACTGCATCGTATATGTTATTTAGTCGTAAATATACTTCGAAAAAAGGACGTCCCATTACAAAAAGTTATAATATTCCACAACACGAAATGGTAGTATAAAATAAAACTCTAATATTTATCGTTTTGTTTTATAATATTATGTTTTCTTTATAGAAATCACCGAGTAGAATTGGTATGATCTGTAAACTTATTCTTTCTAATTTATTGATTGTTTTTATAGAATCGGCACATTCATCGATATCATCACCTAATCGACAACAAAATACTTCTGTGAAAGAGAAATTTAGTCATAATTCAACTCCATTAAATCGAACAACAATAACTAAATCTAGTCGTGTAAAAGCAAATGTATTGGAAAAACAGCCTGAATATAATATGGTTAAAATGAAACAACGTCAATCATCTCACGATCGATCTAAGTATAATCAAGAGAAAAAACAAGGACAGACGAATTTATCTAATCCTCCCAGCGATTATTTTTGATTCTAATAATTATTATAATTTTTTCTATTAATGAATGAAACTATTAAATTAACTGACTTTTATTTTTTGATAAAAAAAAAGAATGTAGAAGATCATACTATTTTTGTTTTATAAATATGCAATAATAATGCGCTAGAAGAAAGAAATAAAGATGAAAAATATACCGAAGTCCAATTGTTGTTTAACCTTCAAGATGAGTCTTTTGTCTCATTGTTTTAATGTATGTTAGTAAAACAAAGCATGTCGTTTTGTTTACTAGAGATAAAAGTATTCGTAAAGAACGACATTATTCTCTATTCTAAAGAGAGAAATTTGTTGTATTATGAGTTGTTATAACACTTTATTGATTATTCCATTTGTTACTGTTTTTTATGAAGTTATTGCTAATGAAAGTTTTATGAAAAAATTTTACGAATCATATTTTTAAGTACTCAGTGAATACTCGATCGACGTACCTGAAAAACAGATGACTAACGTTTGTAAAAGTAAGTTGCTTTATTATTTTGATTACATATGTTTGTTTTCTTCATTAGGTCCCGATGATTTTCCTTTATTTAGCAACAACTTCTGTGTTTCTCGAGTGTTATATACTGTTTTATTCTTAACAAGCATTAGTTTAGCTGCTGTTACTTTTCTTATACTTATTGTAAATATTGTATTATCATTTTCGTAAAAAAAATTTCACTTTTTTTTTCTATAAATAGAGTTTCTTATTATGTCTCTGCAGCCGACGTATATCTGCGTCTAATTCAAATCCTACCATTAATAAAGAATCGGGACTTTTAGATGTTACCGATGATGATGATGATGACGACGATGATGATAGTACTACAGCAATACTTCCTACTACGAAACGAAAGGTGCAAATATCAAATGTTTTGAAAAATAGTGAGTCATCTATTTGTGAGAATTTTTAACAAGATCTATAAACTATCAAACAATATTTTTTATAGTTATTGATACAAATCAACGCAATAACTCGAATCAAACATATAATAATTATAATGTGACAATACCTACACTACAAGCCTCAACATCGAATCCGTTTACTGAATTACTTCCTATTCCAGAATTACCAAAAGGAAAACGAGTACAATCGACAAATTTTACTCAAAGATCATACGAATCATATCAATTACCTACAAGACAATCAACCAATAAATACGAATATGACGATACAACTTCTTCAAAGTTCTGAAAAAAGAATTGAACTGATTATTATTATTATTATATATTTTCTCAATTTCGTAAACAAAGAAGTTGTATTATAGTTAAAAATACTCTTATAAATAAAAGATTTCCTTTCATTCTAATTATTAAAAAAAAACATTTGCATAGACACACACACACATACATATATATATATATTGAGAATTATACATCAGTTGCAAGTTTACTTTCATTAGTTTTAGTTGTTGTTGTTGTTGTTGTTGTTTGATTTAATGTATTATAAAAAGGTCGTGGTCGTCCTCGTAAATCACTCGGATATTTTATATGTGGTCGTCTTGTTAATGATTGATTATTGACTGATGATGATATTCGATTTTTATCAGATCGAAATTCTAATGTCAAACCTTCCATATCAGCAAAACGAACACGTTTCTTTTCTGTTAAACCATCAGTTGATTGACTACGATGTGTTGAACGTGTCCATAAACCACGTTGTTGACCAGAATCTTCATCTGTTCCACCAATAGATTCTAATTGTCGATAAGGATTTAAATCAATCTTTTGTTGTTGTTGTTGAATTACTGTTGATGATGGTATAGATGAATTATTATCATCTGACAATGGATCATTTGTTAGATTATCCTGAAGATTCCTATTTTTATTGTTGTCAGATGCTGATCGAGTTACTAATGATGATAGACCAGTACCAACACGTCGAAATGATGAACCAAGTACACTATAACCATGATCAGAACCTTGGATACCTGTTTCAAGAAATGACCCAGTTCCGGAGATAGCTGGTGATGATGGTTGTGATGAAGGATTTAAGCTCGAATGTTTCATTCGAGTTAAATAATTGATGAATTTTGATGCATTTGTTTGAGTATGTGTCTGATCAGTAGGTGTCATAGAAATTGCTGTTATAGGAGATATTCCATAATCTGAAATTGGTCGATGCGATACACTTGGTGATTGTTGTGGTGATAATGTTGATGGTTGTACAATTTCATCTGAAAGTGATTGTTTGACTTCGTTATCAGTATCAAATATTGGTAATGAAATCCTTTGTAGATCAAGTATTTTATCGGAAGAACTTGAACGAATATTACTTAACGATGATTTTCTTGACGCTGTCAATGGAATTGTTAATAAATTATTTTGATCATCAGAACGTCTTAACATCGAACGAGATAATCTATTTGGTTCATATCGATTAACAGCATTTATTAATGAATTAGCAGGTAAATGTGGTTTTTTAAGTACTTCATAAAACTGTTCATATGGATTTGAATTGGTTCGATGAATCGAACTATAAAAAGATGCTGAAGGCATTCTCATAGACGTTTGTTGATATTTCGATATTGGTAAATTTTGAGATTTTTGTACAGCTGTACGACGCTGTCGTCGATCTTCCGAACGTATACGAGCATATTCTTCAGTAGATACATAAAATTTACGTCCCTGTCGATAGATAGGCACAGTATTTGATGTCATATTTAAATGTCTATAATATCTTTTTGACAAATAAAACCAATGATAAATAATATATATATATATATGAAAGACTTACAAAAAGAAATTTTATAATATTGTCTGAATAACTGATGATAATATTGTAATTATATATTTCAAAACATCTAGATGATTAGAAAAAAAAATGAAGTTATATATTTAAATAATTAAGTAGTAGTTTTTTCTTTAAAAAAAAATAATTTGCATTTATTTCTTCATGGCCATTTAATTCTTAAAGTTAATCGGTACTTGTTGTATACGAGAAGAAAAAATCAACATTATATATATAGTATTAGAACTGTCGTTGCATTATTTGATGTCCTCATCGGTGAAAAAAAAAGTGATGAAGAACGAACGAAAGCAGGAATACGTAAAAAAAGAAGAAATAAATTCAACATCGTCGTTTTTCTATCTGGAATGTTATAAACAAAATCGATTCCTACTACTAACAATCCATTAGTAGGTAACACTCGAATGAGACTCGGTCTTCTGCACCTTTTATTTTCCTTTTTTTCGTCAGGCAATAAATAATATTTTTACCTCGATAATGTTTAATATAAGTATGTTGAATAACTTTACTAATAGAGAAGAAGAAGAAAAAAGAAACCTGAGGAAAAAAGGATCTGTATCATTGATTAACAACAATAGATTTTCAATCTATGATTTAGAATTGTATCATTGTCATTCTTTTTTTTTTGGTATAAAGACAAATGTATACGATCACACGTTCTTTCGAAAAATTTGATCACGATTTTTTCTTCTCATTCTGTTCTTTTTTTTTTCTCTCCTTCAACATTGTATGTTTAGCTGTTAAAAAAATAGTTTATGTATATGATTGTGGCACACTCACACGTTTGCATTCATGAGGACGCAAAGGATCAATCTTAGGGAGTCGCCTTTTTTTCTTCTCTTCTTTGTTTCGTTACTATTCTGTTCTTAGCAAAAGCACGATAAATAAAATTATGTAGTATATGTATATTCTACCCTTGAAAGATGCACTATGTTAGAAACAAGGCCAAATCATCCTTCTTTCGATGTGTTTCGCAATCGATTGATAATTGAACACTACACGTTGATATTTGATGAAGTAATAACTTGAATTGTTCATATTATATCATATTCATTCAACAATTTTAGCACAAAAACTCTTCTATTATATACAAAAAAAAAGTAATACATAAGTTAAATCAATGTTGTCATTTTAT
>CAJNOI010000690.1:0-29839 GCA_905250115.1 Adineta steineri
GTAATGTTGGTTCATTAATTGATGATTCTGATATCTTTGGACCAATGCCAACTACATCATATAGTACAACAAATACAGTTGGACAACAACAACAACAACAACAATCATCAGCAGTACCGAATTTACTCGATGATGAACTTTCATCAATTCTTGGACCGGATATGAATATTGGTGGTGCTCAAACACCACAACCTCAAATGCCAATAATGAATACAGCAACAACAACGACTTCACTTCCAATGGGTCAACCAGCTAAAAGTGGAAATTTACTTGATGATTTATTTGGTGATCTGAATTTAGGCGGTGGTGGTGGAGGATTATCATATTCAAGTACAAATACTTTTGCATTACCAAAAGAAGTAAGAAAACATAATATTATTCTATTATATCTAAAGTTATATTTTTAAGGTTTGGTTAAGTCCTCAAAAAGGTAAAGGTCTTGAAATAACTGGTACATTTGCTCGTCGTAATAATCAAATTGTAATGGAAATGGATTTTTCAAATAAAGCATTACAACCAATGAGTGATTTTGCATTACAACTTAATCGTAATAGTTTTGGTTTAACACCAGCTCAACCATTACAAGTAACAAGTCCATTATTTCCAAATCAAAATGTTTCAACACAATTAATTTTGAATACAACTGGACAAATATTAAAAATGGATCCATTAACAAATCTTCAAATAGCCGTTAAAAATAGTGTTGATGTTTTCTATTTCGCATGTGTTGTACCCATTCATGTTTATTTTATTCAAGATAATGAAATGGATAAGATGGCATTTGTACAAGCATGGCAAGAGATACCCGAAAGTAATGAAATAAAACATCAATTACAAAATGTTCAGGGTTTATCAATTGATGATTTACAGAATAAATTACGTTTAAATAATATTCATACAGTAACAAGAACAATAATTGAACAAAAAGAAATGCTTTATCAAACAATTAAATTAACGAATGGTATATTTGTTTTAATTGAATTAAAAATTACACCAGGAAATCGAACTATAGCGGTAAAATTTATTGAAAAAAAAGCATTTTTATGAAATAAAAATAATCTTTTTTTTTATTTTAGTTTTCACTTAAAACAAGAGTTCCGGATGTTGGAAGTTTAGTCGTAAATGCATATGAACTTATTCTTAGTAGCAACTAGTCGTTCGTTTATTTTTGCTTTATTATATCGTCATCTTATCTTTTTAAATGATCAAAATACTGTTGTTTTCTTGTTCCTTTATTTGTCTCATTCCTTTTTATGTCTCAGTCAAACTAAATATGATATAAATATATATATATATTCATTTTAAAATACAATATAATCATCTCCTTTTTTTCTAGATTGAGAATGATAGGAATAGAAAATTTTTAGGTTATGATAAATGAATATCGAATTTTTAGTCTAATTAGAAAAGAGTTGCTTTGTAAAATCAATAACTAGTTCGAGGTCATAAAGACATTTTAGCATATTGGTTTGCTGGCACTATTAAGCGAGCATCGCTGAATCGACTATATATAGATAATGATGTATTTATTTGTCTGGAAGCTGATAACAACAAATATTGTTATCTATGGAAAGTAGTAGTTGACAACACACGTGAGGTTGGGTTGTGTTTTTTTTCTAAAATATGAATATCAGTTAGTTCCTAGAGTTTATTAATCGTTTTTTTTCGGATTGTATCATCACATAGTCAATGATAAGTTATGAATGTCTGTGTATATTATATGATTAATTCAACGATAGTTAATATTATTTGTCACCATGACAAAACATTATTCGAGGTCATCGATAAATATTTCTATATAAATTCAATTTCTTGTGAAGTCAAGTTGTATATCGAAAATTATAATTCAGAATAATAAAAGTTTATTAAATAGAAAAAAATGATTTTGTAGTATATAGTCCTTCGTATTTGGCAGTTTCGAGTGCTTTTTTTTAAAATATTCATTAATACAATATTTATTTTTACTTTTAGATAAAAATCCCAAACCTCATTCCAATGCCTACGTTATCTCTAAGTCCTTGTCTTATTGGTGTTTCAGGAGGACCATGTTCTGGTAAATACAGGCAAATATTTTTGAATTAATTACGAATATTTCTATAGGTAAATCAACAGTATGTCAAAAAATTGTCGAAGCATTACAATCAAAAGCTGGTATGGGTCAAGCAAATCGTGTTACTGTCATAGCAATGGAAAATTTTTATAAACCTAAAACAGCTGAACAACGTGATTTAGCTTTACATGGAAATTACAATCTTGATCATCCGAGTGCATTTGATGAACAACTTCTTTTTAATACTTTAAAAGATTTACTTAATGGTCAAACTGTCAAAGTAATAAAATAAAGTAGTGCTTTTTTTTTTAATCAATTCAGTATTTAGATTGCTCGTTATGATGCTGGTAAATATGAACATATTAAAGGGGTTTTTGATACGATTGAACCTGTACCAGTTATTATCGTTGAAGGAATTCTTGTTTTTTATTTTCCTGAAATTCGAGTAAGGATATTTGTTTTTATGAAAAAAAAGAAATTCATCGATGATTATTTTAGAATTTATTTCAAATGAAATTATTTGTCGATACAGATGCTGATACTCGTTTAGCTCGTCGTGTTCTACGTGATATGAAAGAACATGGAAGAAATTTAGAACATATTTTAGCTGGCTATATAAATCATGTTAAACCATCATTTGAAGATTTTTGTTTGCCAACAAAAAAATATGCTGATGTCATTATACCACGTGGTGCTGACAATCACGTTGCTGTGGATCTTATTATACAACATATCAGAGATTTTATTCAATATAAACCAGGCAAAACTGAAACCCAACAATCAATAGAATATAATTTACGATCCCGACCTCATTAGAATGCTTTCATTTCTTTTTTTTTATAAATTATATATGTATATTTATCTTTAAGTAGTAGTCAGATTAAGAATTATCTTTTTTTTTTCTTCCCTACGACAAGTTCAATATGTACAGTGCACAATGCAAACCGCTTTGTTTTTTATTATGCACCATTGTGTATTATGTAGTCGAAATAATGCAATTATTGAGAATTTCTTCTTTTTTATTTATAAATAATATAATCATAATATAGATATATTTGTCATTATTCGTATTTTTTTTAAAATTTATTCTTAATTAATAACAAATCGCAATGGTATTATGTTTTGAATTGTCGTATTTATATAGAATGCAGAGAACTTTTCTCATCAGAAATAAGACTAGAAACTCAACAATCATAAAAATACTAACTATGTTGAAGTAGATTAATCAGGATACGAATTGAAAAAATAATTTTAGATGAATGTTCAATCTTCATTGACTAAGAATTGGATATTATTACGTTATGCTGTTGAAATCAATCATTATTCTCCTTTATCAACTCCAAATTCCACATCTTCAAATGAACAACAACAGTTTGTATCGTTTTGTTAGATAGAGACGTATGATGAATACTTTCATATTTATCTATAGACCACAACGTCAGATAATTGATTGTTCTGAAGGACTTCTTTGTTTAAATTTAACAACAACTCAACAACTATATGTTATTCGTGATGAAACAGAAAAAATCGAATGTATAGATTTATTAACTACTGATTCATCTTCAATTATTGGTACATATACTGGTGATAGTCTATTAATGAGTTATGTTATTCCAAGTGATAATATTCAACGTAAATTTTTGGTTAAATTTGCTTCAACTGCTACACAAAATGCTCGTCAACATTGTGAAGATTGCGTAAAATTACTTTCAAACTCAATTACTATTACTCATTTTGATTCCATATCATTAACATCATCATCATCATCATCAATGACAAATCCAATTGAAAAATTAAACTCAATAGTATCGATTGATGATATGATAAAAGTATTGATGGGTGATAATTCAATACAATTATCAACATATTATAATCAAGAAATATCTTATGATGATTATCAAACAAAGGATTGTTTAGAAAAATATTTGTGTGATGAAACATTTCCAGATTTTGTAGCTAATGTTGCGGCAATACTTGATACGATGAAAGATAGTCAAAAATAAATTTTATTATGTTGTGTGTTTATATGTAAAGATTTGATTGATAATAAATAGTGAAATTAATAGGATATTCATGTTATTAAATGAACGATGAGTTCTAACAATTTTTTATTTTATTATTATGAATATGTATTAAAAAATGAACAAGAAAATCTTCAATCTATTCGGCAATTCAAATCATCCGACCAATCATCACTACCTACACATTTATTGCAAACAAATATTCCATTTGGATCTACTCTGTTTTTGATTGATTTTAATTTATTATAGTTTTCTATCGTACCAAAAAACTTTTGTTGCCAATATTTTTCATTTGGATCAGCTTCATTCATATATGCACCTGATTGTGAACCTCCTGCTATTGTTTGTAAAATGTTTCCTTTTTCTGTAACAAGTTTAGCAAGTATTTCTTGCTCTTCAGCAGTATGAAACAGACTTTCTACAAGTTACAAGAAGGGTGTGAGTGTGAGTGTGGGTATGGGTGATCGGTGTGAGTGTGTCATCTTCATTGAAACCCATACCCACACCCTGATCAACACCCTGACCAACACCCAGACCAAGACTCAAACGCACACCCACCGTCAAAATAGTTGTGCACGCCCTACAAAGTCACAAAATTACTACTGTAAAGCTCTTTTTTTCAGAGCAGTTTCATCACCATCACGATAGACTACAAAAATGCTAAGGAAATATTATCCTCGCAATATACATTAAATCTGAACACCAATATTTTTATTTAGTAGTTCTATTAAAATTACAATAAAACAAAAACTTTCTCTTAATCACCAGTATGTGTCCATTTTTCATCGGAATATATTTGATGCTAGTGACTACAGGTCTCTTTGTCTTTTATATTGCGTTCAACAAACTGATTAATTTCATCTAAAACATTGTCTCCGATTTGATTTCCAGCAAGAATCAGTGTGGTGAGTGTCTAGATGCAAAAATTACAGTTAAAGACATAGTATAGATATAGAAAGAATAAAAACTACTGTGTTTTGTCGTACTCCATCACTCAAATGTTGCACTCCTACATCGCTGATCTCATTCCATCCGATATTTAGTTTGGTGAGTGTCTAAATAAAAAAATTGCAGGTAAAAGCATGATATAGATGAAGACAAATGAGAACTACCGTATTCTGTCGTAATACATTAGTAAAATATTGTACTCCAACATCTCCCATCCGATTCAGTACAAGAACTAGTGTGATTAGTGTCTAAATGGAAAAGTGAAGATAAAGACAGAGTTAATTGAGAACTACCGTGTTGTGTCGTAATGCATCACTAATATGTTGTGCTCCAACATCTCCGATTTGATTACATCCAAGATTTAATGTGGTAAGTGTCTAAATGAAAAATGCAAGTAAGTGGAGGGTATAGGTGAAGACAAATGAGGATTACCGTGTTGTTCTTTAATGCATTACTCAAATATTGTGCTCCAATATGTCCAATTTGATTACCTCCGAGGTTTAGTGTAGTGAGTCTCTAAATAAGCGCAGGTAAAGACATAATATAGATGAAGGGAGAATTATAGTTACGGAGTTCTGTTGTAATGCATTACTAAGATGTTGTGTTCCAACATATCCGATTTCATTACTTCCGAGATTCAGTGTAGTGAGTGTCTGAATTAAAAGATATACATAAAGATATGATATAGCTGGGAGAAGTTGATAATTACTGTGTTGTGTCGTAATCCATCACTCAAATATTGTGCTCCAACATCTCTGATTTCATTTCGTGTAAGATCTAGTGTGGTGAGTGTCTAAATCAAAATATACAGATAAAAACATGATATAATTGCGAAAGGTTGACAAGTACTGTATTGTGTCGTAACCCATCACTCAGATGTAGTGCTCCTAGATCTCTGATTGCATTCCTTAAAAGACTCAGTGTGGTAAGTGTCTAAATGAAAACTTACAGATAAAGATATGATATAGATAAAGAAAAATGAGAATTACGGTGTTGTGTCGTAGTGCATCATTAAGATATTGTGCTCCAACATGTCCGATTTGATTACATCCAAGATTCAGTGTGGTGAGTGTCTAAATTACAAAATATAGATACAGACATGATATAGATGCAAGAAGTTGACAATTACTTTGTTGTGTTGTAATCCATCAGCCAAATATTGTGCTCCAACATCTCTGATTGCATTCCTTGCGAGACTCAGGGTGGTGAGCGTCTAAATAAAAAAGTGTAAGTAAAGACATGTTGTAGTTGACAAGATGTGAGAATTACGGTGTTGTATCGTAGTACATTGCTCAAATGTTGTGCCCCGATATCTCTAATTTCACTAGATTCGAGATCTAATGTAGTGAGTGTCTAAATGAAAAATAATTTGAAGGTCAATAGAAAAAAATTAAACTGTCATAATAGACAAATATTTACCTGATATCGATCATAACTATCTACGATGTTATTGAATCGTTGGCATACATTTCTCATTGAGCATAGAATTGTAAAATCCAATTGATGGTCCAAAATTCGATAGACAAGCTCTACTGGTAATGTAAGAAAAGTAGAGATATTTTGATTTGACATTGTGGACTGCTGTTGAAATGTGTGCTGCGTAGTTTTTTATATTTGTTATATATTGTGTTGTCATTTTTTCTTTTCGGTACATGATGCGACCTTGATGTTGTCATTAGTTTCACATCACGTTGCATTTGTAGAACGAAAAAAAAAGAACAAGAAGGACGTCGATTAAAAAATGACAGAATCAACAAAATAACTATACAGAGCCCTTCTTTTTAGTTTTATATTAGGAATATAAAATGATATATAATAGTCATGACTATTCCATTTCTATTTATAATTAATAAAGTTTAAATGATTTTCTTTTCTACTCATTTCATCGCAAAATCAAATGTTACTGCAATCTGATTTATCATTGAACAAGTTTGTCAATATTTTCTTTGACATATTTTACTAGATAAATATTTAATGAATAAAATTTGGCAAAAGTTAGATTTATTTTAAAAACTATATTTAGATTATGTACAAAAATTAAGTATTGATATATAAATAAGAGCAAACAAAATCTGACAGTTAAGTTTTTGATCATGTAAATGAGTAAGAAAATCGATCTGATATAAACATTTTGTAAAAATTATCAGTTATTACAAAAATGGACTATCAATATTTGTTCGAACAGGTTGAAGATATGTAACTGATTGTAATAAATTATTTGAATCTGAATTATATCTGACATAAAGTTGAAAAAGAAGACGATATAAAGTTCTTTGATTGCCTGCAAGAAGATCATTGATTCGACAATATTCTTCAATATCAATACCAACTAAAATAATTCGATTCGAAAAATATGAGTTTATTTTGATAAAAATTACCTTGATTCATAAGTTGAAAAGCTAATTGAAGATTAGCATGAGATTGTTCACGTGATATTGGTCTTTTATGATTATATTTACTAAGTATTAGAAAATAATTTTCTAGATGAGATATTAGATAAAGTAAATTTAATCCATCTTGAAAATATTGTATATCAATTTGTTTTATATAAATATTATAACGATTTAAATGACTGTTTATAAATTTCAATAAAGTTTTTTCGATGCTTGCTAATTTATCAGGTGCATGATCGAATAAAGAATCAATAAGATCACCCTGTTTTGAAGATCCTATCTAAAAGGAGGAAAAAATATTAGTTTAAATAATAGAATCTTTACTTACAGGCATTGATTGTCTATCATGATCATCGATGAAACATTCATTCGCAATTCTTGTTTGTAATATGCCATTCGTTTTTTTAACAATAATAACTTTTAAAAATAAATTTTTCGGTAAATCAGCAAATTTTTTATGATTAAAAAATTTCATTAATGCCAAAAGAAGATGTAAAATAGCGATAAAATCTCGATTATAAATTTGTTCAAATGTCCATTTAATAGTTTGATTTTGTTGATCAAAATGTATTTCAAGATAATTAAGAATACGTGTAAGTGTCTTCTTTTTCGATTCTTCCGATAAAGGTATACCATCATAGAGTAATCGAATATTTGGTTGATAATATTCAATAAGTTTGCCAAATATATATCCATCATAAAGATCATTTTCAAATGATCGAACAATAATTAAATCAGTACTTAAAGTTGTATTAAGCCAGTTATTTAAAATATTAATTGTTTGTTTAAAATCGGAATTATTATATGAATTTGGTTCGAGCATTGAGCGTTCATCACCTTCGTCTAATAAATAGGACTGAGGATCGATATTAAAAAGCGGATAGATCCCTTCATTTGTCTGTTGATGTTGTTGTTGTTGCGGGTGTTGTTGTTCATTAGATGATGAAAGATGAAGAGAACTCATACCTTCTTGTAAAACTTTGGTTACTTCATGACGTTTTTGTTGACGTCGTTTTAATGTATTCGAAATAAATGATAAGTTTTCAGTATTGGTAGACATTTTTATCTGAAAAACAATAGAATTTTGATTCTTTTTAATAATAATAAAAAAAGAAGATGTCAAAAAAAGAACTACACACTAAAAACCAAAATTTAAGTAATTGTCATGATGATAATAAATGCACATAGAAAAACTTGTAAAATGACTTTAAAGTCGACTAGTATATCAAAAACAAAAAACAAAAAAGTTCTTTTTAAAAATGAGTATAAATAGCACCAATGAGTACATTGAATACAGTTAATAACTGCAAAGGCAGTAAATTCACACACAAACACACAAAACAAACAGATTAATTGCAAACATGACTAAATAATACTTTGATACTTGTTTCACTTATGGATCAATAAATGATACCATAATATATCTTTTTCCTTTTATTACTGGTAAACCTTCATGTAAATGAGTTAAACGTCCAGGATGTATCAATGCCCAACCACGAATAGTTGATGCCATTGAACAATTATAACGAAGAAATCGACAACCACCACCCTTTTTTAAATATAATTTAATAATGAAAAACTGTCAAAAAATCACTTTATTTTTCTCTTACTTCATAATCTTTTCCAACATCATTCAAAGCTAAATTAATTGTATATGTTGATGCATCATGATGTGGTCGAAGTTTATATTGATATTCCGGCATATATCGAACAACGAAATTAAGTGCAGCTTTTGGAGGCTATATTTAATAAGAAACAGAAAGAATACTCTTGTAAAATATGACATCAAACAAACTTACATCACTATAATAACCAGTGTAAAGTTTTTGTTGAATTGGTTGAACAAATTCACGTAGAATAAATAACCAATGCTCATTAAAATCGACTTGTGTCATATGAATATCATCTGTAGGAACATTTTCATAACCACCAGATAAGCGGTGATCCTAAACAGATAAAATAAAGCAATAAGTTTTAGTTTAATATTCTTATAAGACATACATTATGAGCAGATCCAGACCATCCATTGAATTTTTCCATGAGTTCTACTAAATCGCGAGTAAATGCTTCAGTCACCATTGGAAACCAAAACACATCAGTACATGGCTAAAAAGAATATTTCAAAGAATCTTAGAGACAAAGTAATTAAAACTAAAGAGCACTCTTCTAAATCTAATCTTTCACTCAGAATAATGGTACTGTAACTTGAGTTAACAAATGGGTCTGTTTTTACTTACTTCTTGAAGTGTTGTATTTGGTTCAAGAGCTTTATAATAATCTGGATGAATATAACGCGCTTTCCAATCCTTTTCAAAACAAAATATTCAATAAATATATATAAGTTTTATATAAAAATTTACGTGGAGATTGCTAAAAACTTCATAAAGTTCAGGTATAATCAATGATGTGTTGAAATTATCTGGATCAATTAAATGTCCATATTTAATTTCATTAGTTAAATATATAAAATGGCCCTAAAAATAAATTCCTCTGTGATAAATAAATATATATCTAGTTTTTTTGTTCTTACATCATCTCGTAATGATTGACAAAATTTAAGATCAGGATCAGTTCTCATATCAATATATTGCGGTGTAAAACTTTTCAATAAACTTCCATTTATTAAATAACAATGTGCAATATGTGGAACATTAAATATACCTCTGAAATAAAACGAATGAGTATCTTATTTTTTTATATTAAATCAATTCTTATTTACGTTTTACTATTATTAATAATATCAAGATAATCCGATGATCGTTTATAAAATCCTTCATCTGTATAATCTCCCCAAAAATTACTCCATGTTTTTTCAGGTCGTAAAAGCATCGGAGAAATAACAGAACGATTAAGTGAAATTAATTTCATTAATGTATCAGAATTATCAAGTTGAACAATAGAATCAATTACAAATAGATAATCACATTTATTTTCTTGACATTCAGTACTATATAAAACAAATGAAAATATTCGAATTTATGGAAAATATATGAAACTTACATAGCTTGTTGACGAGCTTCACCTTCGGTTATATCATCATCATGATGGAAATATTTGACAAATTGATAATCATTTTCTTTGAATTTAGTCATATATTTTTCGGTGAGTTCTTTATGATATTCAACCTAGAAGAAAAAGAAAAGAATGACATGGTATGTAAAACACTCAATAATGCAAAAAGATGTCTTTAATAAACTAATACATATTCTTCGAAGGTATAAAAAATAGATGAGAAAAGTCATACAGTCAATAGGATATGTCTACGTTAATCATGATTATCGTCTACCGAGTACCATTCTGCTTTACTGTGCTCTGTACTTCTATTAGCAAATATATACAGACATGCATCTTGAGAGCGTGGGTATTGTGTCCATGCTTTATTTACACCCACACCTTGCAGCCCAATTCAATACTCTTGCCAATAGCAAAGTGACAGTTCCAGTTCGAAAGAACTGAATCTAAGCTTTCACAGCCCTGCTTGCCAAACATTTCGATCACGATGAACATCTCATGAGACTTTCTTTACTGGTGGGCTAGTAAAAAGTGAACTACATCACTTCTCTTCTTTCGTGTACATGCTTCTTTGTTAAATAAACGGTTGAATCTTTTTTTTTCTTACTTGATTATGAATAAAAACACCTAATCGATTCTTTGGATAAGTTAAATTTAATATTTTATCAAAATATTCTCGAAGAAATGGTGTTGGATATTCAATAAATATAGCAATATAAACCATTGGCCATTGTTGATGCTAAATAAATTACATTAAATAAAGAGAAAAATCACACAAACAAATCTCTAGTTACATCTGTAATTTGATTTAAATCTATTAGATTTTCTTTACATTGTAAACAACCTTTAGTCGGTGACCATACACGAGCAATATAATTACTCAAATAATTCAAACCTCTCTATAAACAAAAAAAACGATATAAAATATCGATTAAATCTCTTTTTACTTTTGCAGGTCCATTTCCATGAATAACAGTCGGAACTGAATCAGTCCATGAATTATGTACATAATTTTCGTCATTGAGAACCGGCAATTGTATTTCATCAATAGCACCATTTAAATTCATAAAAATATCAGCACGTTTATCAAGTACAATTGACCATTTTGTCTAAATAAAAATCATTAGAAAAAACAAATAACATAAAAAGAAAATTTCTTTTTACTCGACTAAATTCATCAAGAAAAATCTTTGTATAAAATAATTGATCATCGTCATCATCAGCAATTTTTTCTTTACTTGAAATCATTTCATATATATCCGATGCATAACCAATAAAACCACCTGAATTCAAGAAACGTTTTTCATTACTTTCAACTAATGGATAAGCATACTAACAAAACAAAAGAAATATTTAAAAATAAAAGATTAAATTCATTACTTGTAAATCTTTATCAGGCCAACAGAAATCTTCTGCACCGAAAACAATTCGAGCTGGTTTAAATGCTTGAAATTTATCCAAAATAAATTCCGGTACTTGAGTAAATATAACATCGTATGAATCCGAAAAAAGTATTATTTTAGTTTTATCATCTTTGTAACGAACTAAATTTTCTCGAAGAAGATTGATTTTTTGACCACCACCTGCTGAATGTTTCATATTACCACCTTTCCATTGTTGACCAAGCCCATAGATCTAAATAAAAAAGTGCAATCAAACTTTTGCTACTATATTTGATTATCAAGCTACATTGTTATGTAATAGATAAAATATTCGCAAACACAATCAATCTGTTATCTTTTACTGACAATTGTCGTATTAACCCTCGATTTTTAAATGAACTGTCATAAATACCTCATATTTATATCCATAAATATTTAATGAACGAATAAAACGTTGATAACCATCTGTTTCGTTTGTAGCGACCGAAACGACAAGTAAATCACCTAAATAATATATAATTTATAGAAAAAAAAAAGAAATTCAATCATCAATCAATTTACCTTTACTAATTGCATGAATAGAATTAGAAAAAATCACTAGTAATAGAATAATTATTTGTCCTAACATCATCAATAAATACACGAGCAGATTGTTCGGTTATTGAGATGAGATGTTGTGGCACCTGGAGAATTATCTATTCCAACTCATACTCATATCATCGCTACATTCCATGTAAAAATAACATTTTCTAATTATTAAATATAAATACGAAAAAATTCTTTTAATTTTATTTCAAAATAACGTAATGATATCTGAATAATTTTAATCACATCTCTGTCTAAATGCATAAATGCATTGATACTCAACCGAACAATCATTATAGAGAACACTATCTCGTTGTTAATCATTCATTGATCTATTCTCATTTGTCAAAAAAGAAAAGAACACTTTTACTTTCTATCCATGAGATTTATTGTTTTTTCAATTGTCTCTATTTGATTTTGTTTAATATAGAAAAATATGTCCGAGATAAATGAAACTTCCGGAGAACAATATCAACAACAACAATTAGATCAATTAAAACTTGAAACATCAGAAATGTCATTTGATACGATAAATGAAAAATTATGGACAGATCAAGGACTTCATCAAAATATTGTACAAAAACTTCGTTCATGTATTGAAAATGGTAAGAAAAAAAAACAACAAGAAAATAGATAATTGAATCTTTTGTAATTTCAATTTAGATAAATTAACTTCAAATGATATAGACAATCGTCTTTGCGAACAATTGCGTTCATTTCCAAATGATACAACAAGTATTGATTCACTATTTAGTGAATTTAATAATTCCGATTTAACTGGTGTTGTTAATAAAAGTGCTTTTCTATGTAATTTAATTAAACAATGGATAATACAAAATCCACAAGTACAAAAAACATCGTCTAATGATTCAGAAAGTGTTGGTGATAATTCAGAAAATAATTCTGGTAAACATAAACCAGGTCCTGATGAAGCGAAACTTAAAGTAAAACATTGTTTAGTTCTAGACAAAAATATTTTTTGTTTATATAGGAAATTCTTGATCGAACAGGATATAAAATCGAAGTAACTGCTGGTCAAAGAAAATATGGTGGTCCACCACCAGATGGTCCTGATGGACCAGCTCCAAATAGCGAAGTATGTTATAAACGTATATTTGTTTTTAAATAATGAATTATATTCTTAAAGGTTTTTATTGGTAAACTTCCGCGTGAAATATTTGAAGATGAACTCATTCCATTATGTGAAGAAGCTGGAAAAATTTGGGATTTACGTATAATGATTGATCCAACATCTGGTTTTAATAAAGGTTATTGTTTTGTTACATATTGTTCTCAACCAGATTCAGTTAAAGCCTGTGAACGCGTATGTTAATCATTTAAATAAATTTTTTTTTATAAATTCCGCATCATATTATTAGCTTAATGGTTATGCTATTCGTCCCGGAAAACTTCTTAAAGCAAATGGTAGTGTTGCTAATGTTCGTATATTTATCGGTAATATACCAAAGACAAAATCTAAAGAAGAAATTCAAGATGAATTAACAAAAGTAGTTGGTAAGTTATTTCGAGAAATTTTTGTATATGATTTAATAGGAAATTTTAGAGGGTGTAACAAATGTTATTGTTTATACACCGGCTGATGAAGCTGATAAGAAAAAAAATCGTGGATTTTGTTTTGTGGATTTTGATACACATAAAAATGCATCTGCAGCAAGAAGAAAATTAGCAAATGGCCGTGTTCGAGTATGATCAAGTTTTTTGTTTTAATAAAATTCTAAAATATTAATTTTTTAGGTTTTTAATCGTGATATTGCAGTTGATTGGGCTGATCCAGATGAAGAACCTAATGATGATGTAATGTCACAAGTTAAAGTTTTATATGTTCGAAATATAACATCAGATGTATCGGAAGATGATGTTAAAGATTTATTTTTACCCTATGGAAACATTGAACGTGTTCGAAAAGTTCGAGTAAGCTTTTTTTTCGTATATTTAGAACAGAACATAAAACTCGAGATTTATTAATAGGATTATGCATTTGTTCATTTCGATAAACGAGAAGATGCATTGAATGCTATGCGTGCACTCAACGGAAAAGTATGAATAGACAAAAATTAAATTATTTAACTTAGTTATAACTTGTTTAGAATCTTGGTCGTAATGCAATGGAAATTAGTTTAGCTAAACCATTAAATGATAAACGTAAACAAGCCCAATCAAAACGTGAACATGGAAAACCATTTGATGCACCCTTTCATTCTCGACCTGGTCCAGATAATAATTTACGAGGAAGAAACTATAATGGACCATCAATGGGTGGTTTTGGAAATAATTCGTCACGTGGTAATAACCCAATGATGAACGATCCATTTAGTTAGTAATATTCAAATAATAGTTTGTGATATGTTAATTTCATTTTTTAGATGGTCCTGATTTCGGAGCATTTGGTGGAGATCGTTCAATGAATAATAGTCCCTCACGAGGAGGTTCATCTAATCGTGGTAATCGTGGCGGTGTACGTAATAAAAATAAAACGAATAATTTCTTTATAAATAAGGTTATTTTTTTTTAGCGAGGTGGATTTTCAGGTAATCGAGGTGGTAATTTTAATTCTAGTAATCGAGGAGGAAATGGTAATTTTAATCAAAATAATCGTGGTGGTTTTAATAATAATTATCATGGAGGTTATGGCGGACAACCACCACAAAATGTAAGAAAATATAGAAAAATATTTTATTCTTTTTTTCAATTTTTCTATTTAAAGAATAATATGGGCAGCTTTAATAATAAACCAAATAATTCAGTTGATTTTGGCGCATTTAATGGTCCATCACAAAATAATAACAATTCTCAATTTAACCGAATGGGTATTAATAATTATGTTGGTAATTCAATGCAACAATATGGAAGTATGAAACGATCTCCTAATCAAATGAGTGATAATAATATGTCGAAACGACCACGTTCTAATAATACTGGAGGATCATGGGGATCGATGAGTGGTGATAATTCAAACTATGGTTCTCAACAACAGCAACAACAGCAAAATAATAGTGGCAATTGGTATCAAGATCAAGGTTACAATAATTCCCAGCAACAATCTAATTATAGTTGGAATTAAGATTTGTTTTATAAATTAATTCAATGTGTGTGAGAGGTGAACTTTTAAAACCGACAGTGGGCGAAAAGAAAAAACCATAATCTATGTATATAACTACTCTCATTTCTCATTCGAAAAAAACTTGGACACAATCTCAAAAAAAAAATTTTATCTTTTTGTTTTCTCATAAATAATATTCTACGTCATTATAACGAAATTTCGGAAAGAAACAAATTTAGTATTTATATAGTAAAATAAAGAAAAAAAACAAATAAAACTTTTTTTCAATTAAATAATTCATCCTACATTTTGTTTTGTATCTTTGTCATTATTTCTCTGTTTTGTATGTTTTTGCTGTTACAACCGAAAAAAAAAAGATTGTCTATTGTCGATACAATTTTCATTTGTTTTTCAAATTCTAGTTTATGTAATTCTTTTTCTCATCTCAATATGAATATACACAAGAAAAAAAAGAACGAAAAACTTTTTAATTTTTGCGACATAGAGATAGAGAAATAATTATTTATTTCAACGAAACTATTTGGGATATATTTATCGAAATGCAAGGATAAGAATTTTCTATAATGGGTAAGAACCAATAGTTACTCGTTTGAGATAGATTTATTTAAAAGAAATTTTGAAAAGACTGAATTTTCTGTATTTATTTTAGGAAATGGTTTACTGTACTGATGAAAAATAGTACAAAATACATCAGATAAAAGTATGAAATTGTTTGTTTAATAATTAAAATATTTATTCATTTTATCGTAGGTGATAGTAAATGTATATTAAACAATTTATCAACTGCATTAGACTTCTTTCATTTAATACAACGCAATCAATTAGATATTTTTATATTTTAAATCATCATGTATAGAAAAAGAATAAATATTGAACAATTTTTTTATTAATCGTAAAAGAAAAAAAGAAAATTCGGTTTATAAAATTATTTATGAATCCATGGTATTGTTTACATAGATTAAATTTGATATAACAGTAGAATTATTCATTGGTGGTGGTGTCGATGATTTGAGAAAATTCAACCATTTATAATATATATCCATATCCGTTGGTTTAACTGAAAACATACAAAAAACCTATAATGAATATAATGCAAAAATAATGAACTTACCTTGTGTTTCACTGCTATCTATTTTAGTTACATTGAAAGATGGTAAATGAAATGGAACAGTATCTTTAGTATCTAAGAGTGTAGCATTCATAGCTGAAATTAAAAAGTATAAATATTAAAAAAAACGAAAAATCAATTGTATTACTTGGTAATTTATCTAATGTATCGAAATCATCAGTGATGTTCATAATAGCACATTGAACATAACAAATACCAATGATTACACATAATAAAGTTGCTCTAATAATGGCATTAAAATATATCTACATTCGAATAAATCAATAACTTACTTAAACATGATTGAATTGCTTTAGTTTAAAATGACTTATATTTTGTAACTGACTGAAGTTAACTGTAATAGATAGAATGATGAATGTTCGATTTTTAAATAGATAATTCTACTGACGAAGAGAATACTTCATTCATATTATGACGTCCGTTGTTATACATATATCTGCTTTATTCAAACGGACGAAAAGAAATGATGTCAACGTATCAAAATGAATCGATACAATCAAATTGATTCTAAATGTCTATAATAATTATTTTCTTGTAAATGTTTTTTTTTCAATAGTAATTTTATTTACATTCCAACATAGAATTATTTTATAAAACATGTAGAGAGTCTACACTTTGTTTAATAAACAAAGAATCGTTTTCATTATCATCAAAGTTATAATATATATTGTTCGAATAAATCTTATTTAAGATTGTCATGAATGTAGAGCATTGTCAGGCATCACGTTTTCGTTTGATTAATATACTTGAATGCATGCATTGCACGCTTTGATATTTTCTCGAATGATGATTCAATAAAAATAATTTGTGAGGGAAATTATTGAGTTGCTTTTGTTATAATATAACTAACGAAAAACTGAATGTTACATATGAAAATTTATTCGATTTTAAGCAACAGATTTTCCTACACTATTGTAAATATTAAAATGTGAAATTTATTGTAATAAATATTTGATTTAATTAATAATTATATAGACGATTGTAATCTAATATAGTTTTAAGTTCAAAGACACAAATGGTAAATATATGAAGAACAATTTCGAGGTAGTTATAATATATCAGAATTCGTTTTACTTCATGATCGGTTAACTATTGTTATAGTCATAAAAATAAAGTACTTTTTCCTTTTTTATTAATCATCGAGGTACATAGTTGAATAAAAAGTGCTTTTTTAATAAAAAAAATATATCAATTTAATGGAAAATATAGCCTAAAAGCAATCGAACAACTGATTAGTACTAACGCATATAACAAATCATTGACATGGTAGCTAAATTCCTTTTAGCAATTTTCATATCAGTATTCTTATAGATATTTTCAATTATATTATTTTTTAACAATACTTTACCATCATCAGTTGAATTGTATTTGAAATTGAGTATAACTCTTATTTGTTTCCGTTCAGTATTTAATATGACAACACGTCCTTTATAATAAGGTAATACAATCATATTTTACTCTTTAAAAAAAACTCTTACTAAAAACAGAAATATAAGCATGATAAACAATTTCCTTCCTTTCATTGAATCTATTAAAAAATTAGCTATATAATATCATTTATTATGTCAGACTTGTCGAAGTTTATTATCCACCAATGCGTACGTTTTTTTCCTTGGTATTTTCATAACATGTATTCTAACAATTTTCTTTTCCATTTAAAAAGGTTTTATTTATGTTTTATTAGTGTAATATATACTGAACAAATCAAACATGCCTGTTGGCAGATGACTGCTGTTCTCTATTCACACATACATCTATATATGAAAGTACGTCGATAGAAGACGAGGGGGAAATTGAGAACTATTGTCATTGATGAAGAAAAAAAGTTTGCAAAAAAGTAGTAGGGAAAAAGAGAAAATTATAGAAGAGCTATATTTTTCTTGATGTCATTAGGTGAATGTCATAGATCTTAAATACAACTACTTATATATACATTATCGATTGATTATTAGATAAAACATGGTGAATTCGAAAAAACGTGATATATTAGAACGTTATCGTGCGTTATTGGAGAATAATATTGTTTTAACAGATAATTTACTTGGATGGTTAAATGATAGAAGAGTTCTTCCTGAATTTGTATTTGATGATATTAGAGTATGTCTTGTTTTCTAATGAAATTATTTATTATATAATTATATATGTAGGTTATATCATCGCCAGCTGAAAGAAATAAAAAATTTCTAACAAGTATTATGGAAAATGGAGATACAGCTTATACAAAATTAGCTGAAGGTTTAATTGCAAATGGACAACCATTTTTAGGTGAATTTCTCGAAACTGAAGGTAAATATACAATACACTTCAGTCTAATATTTGTCTTCGATCGTTCACAACTAAACTAACAATAAGAAATTGTTTTCTTTAAATCAATAGATTTTTATTATCGTTTAGATAAAAAAGTTTCGGATTCATCTGATGAAGCGTCTGGCCGAATAGTTATTGGTGATGAAATTCTTAAAAAATGTCCAGGTATTGATAAATTAAGTTCGAATACACGAGATAAATTAAAAACATATCTTCAAGAACAAGTAATAAATAATTAAAAGGAAAACAACAACATATTTTTTATTAATTTAACCATTTAGTTATTAAAAGCTCATTTAAATGAAACATGGCAAAGTCAAGGTCAAGGCAAATCAGTTGAGTTGATTAATCTTAAAAGACAACATTATGAAACTCGACAACAATTAGTTGAAACTGTCGAAGAGTGAGTTATGAAAAATATTATTTATACGGATCTACTTCTTCATTTTAGAGAAAAACGTGTTGTTAACAATTTAAAAGAATCACTTCGACATGAACAATTTGTTCGACAACAAAAGGTATACTTTTAAAATTCAACTAAAACATTTATATTGATTTTTAGGAAGAAGAAGTAAAAGAATTACGAAATGAATTAGGAAAAATTCAATCAGATCATGATCAAAAATGGTCAAGTCAACTTAAAATGGTAGATCTTTTCGAATTCCGAAAAATAAATCTAATCTTTTTTTTGCTAGACCGATGCAAATACCAGAAGTATATTTAAAATGAATGATAAAATGACCGTACTAAACGATTGGTTTCGTTCTATTGGTAAATAATAATAATAGGAAAAAAAATTAATAATAAATTTTGTATATTAAAGATGATATTTTAAAACTAAGTATATCACAAACACAAACTGGTGTAGAATTTGATTCAGCAGAACAACTACAAACTAAACTTAAACGATATGCAACAGAAATTGAAATTCTTCGAAGTGCAGGCATTGGTAAAATAGAAAAAAAACGAGGTTTTATTTATAAATATTTTTATTTTACTAAGGTACGGAAAAAATGAAAGAAGAAATTTATGAATCACTTTATACAAGTCGATATTTACCAATTACGGATCGAAAAAATCAACCATTTCATGATTTATTAGTACGTTTTTATGGTGCAAATCAAGTTAATGAATTATCAGCAATATGTACAAAAGATGTTTTACAAGTGAAATTAGAACGTGATCAAGCGAATGATATTCGATTACGCGATATTAAAATTGATGAACTTAATCGTCTTAATCGAGATTTACAAACTGAAATTGATCGTCTTAAAACAAAACCAGCACCAGCAGCACCACCATCACCACCTGCCGAACAGCCAACTATTAAACCTAATAAACCAGTATGGCGTCCAACACCTATTTCAAAAGCAGTACCACATCGTGAAAAACTTCAAGCTCGTCAAACATTAAAACCAATATCTGTTCAATTTAATGGAAAACCTCCTACATAAATAACCAATGTAACATTTGTGCAAAACACAAAAATAATTTTTCGATATTTTCTTTTCTTTCAAATATATATATATATATATATGTATTTATTTATCGCATCTTTATTTGATAATTAACAAAGTCAACTCGGCGAATTTTTGATCATGTTTCTTTTTTTTCTTCTTCTTCTTCTTCTTCTATATATCATATTTGCTTTTTATGCGGAAAGAAGATCTTCCTCTTCGTTTCAACCTACTAATAGTATGAACGACATTGTTAGATCCTTCGATCGGAACGTTATTGGATGAAGACGAGAGTGTATACAAATAAAATATTTAATACTAAACAAGTGTATCCTCGTTCGTTATTATAATCGTTCTATAATTGATGATTTTTTCCTTGTTTGCATATACAATTGATGAACTTCGCTCTCACGTTTGAACACGGTTGATCATGTTTCACACATATTGTCCTTTTGATTAGTAATATGCATATGAGTCAAAGTAAACTCGTTATATTCTATCAAAAAATAAAGAGAGAAAAAAAAAATATTTTGTAGAAGAAAATCATTGAGAAAAAAGAACAAATAAGTGGGCAGAGAGAACGAGAGAGAATTTTTTGAGGCGTATTATTTATTAGGAAAATTGTTGGAGAATATTAATAATTGTACTACTTCGTGTTATTGAACAATAAAAGAGCAGACAACGCACGAGAAATTCTTACGCATTCTACTACATACAATAACTATTAGGTAATACACGTTTCCGAAAAAAAAAATAGTTTTCTTAGTATAAAAAGATATATGCGTATCATTGTTTAATACTGTTGTTATTTATATCTATATAATTACATATTTGCATTTTTGTTTTGCTAAGTAATACTATTTGCATTGATTTAATTTTGTGATCTTTTTTCGACAATAAGTATATAAAATCGAATGATGTTTACAAATATTCATATTGATCATTCTTTATTTTTTTCTAGATACATCTCCCATATAGAAAATAACGATCATGAACACTACTATTTTTATCGCCGGTATTCTTAGCTGCTTTTTACTTATGGTAAAACAAAAAATTGTTTTTTAATATTTATTAGATTGTTTTCATGCGTATTAATATATATATATATACTTGATTTATTTTAGTTAAGTGTTGCTCATTCATTTGCATTATCAGGCAAAGAAAATAATAATGACGATCATCTTCTCGTTCATCGACCATATGCAATTTCACCAAATAAATATACGTCAATCTATCAAGATGAAGGTTCAATGGTAGATAATTCCGATGAAGATGATGATCATGAGCTTGAAAAACGTCGTTTTAATGCTTGGGCTGGTAAACGAAATATAATAAGCAAACGACGTTTTAATGCATGGGCCGGTCGACGATAAATATCTTTCTTTTTATTTGTCTCTTATTTCTCTAACCTTTTTTTGACCAATAAATTGAAATGATTTAAAAATATATATAAAACTCGTTTTAGTACAATTGCGCGAAACGTGTTCATTTGTCATTTATTCCATTCTCTAACTCACGTTTTCATTATAAGCATGACAACAATTTCCCCTTCTTTATCAAATAAAACTAAAGAATTACACAAGCGATTAATGATTTTAGAAAAATTTATTGAACTGAAATCAAATGAATGTGCTTATTATCGAACTAAAGTTCATCTCATGCAAATGAGTTCATTTAATTCTCAAACAATAAAAAAAACTTCAAGTGAAAATATTAGTCATAGTTCTAAACATCGAACAAATTCTGTACCATCATCTTTACAAAGAAAAAAAGTAAGAAAATCGATTAATTATTGATAACAACGAAAAGAAAATATTTTATTATAGAATTTCAATAGTTCACGTGTGAAAGAAAGGAAAACTATTGCACATAATCAAAACTATTTTGAAGATGATTCTTCTCCTCCTAATGAAAAACAATCTTCAATCATAAATAATAAAAAATCCACAAAAGATAAAGATCTTCTCAACCAAATCCTTATGCCATACATCAATAAATATTTTCAACAAGTGTAAACAAAAATATATATATATATGTACTTTCTAGTTGTTCAATTAATAATTATTTCTAGTGATGTTCATAACAAGATTATTCAATGTAATGAAAAAGATTTCTATCCAATAGAAACATTATCATTATCAAAATCTGCACATACTCAATTAATAATTGAATTACCACGACGTTTTGTTAAATCTCTTATAAAACAACAAAAAACATCAGTTACACCGAAATTAAAAGTTCATATATCTTCTCAATTGTTATATAAATTAATTCAATCGATGGATAAGAAAAATCATCATCATAAAATAGATAAATTTACAATACAATCACAATTTGGTACAATATCAGCTTGTATTAATCATGAAGATATACAAAAGTCTGATATTGTTCATGCTAAAGCTGAAATTAAGAATCATCAATTACCAACAATACGACATATAGCTCAAACGGATAGGAAGAAAAATATTCATTCAATCTCTCCTAAACATCGGCATTTTCGAGCAAAAAAAAGACATTTGCATAAATTAAATAGTATCTCTCATGAGGAAATCTATTCGAAAAAAAGTTCATTAACAAATGTAACACAATCAATAAATACATTATCATCATCATCTGATTAAACAAATATTATTTATGCATACAAACATATCTATGTCAAATTTTATTTAACTAAATAAGAAAAAAGAAAGACCCGATCGTTTACAAGATCAATCATAGACTTCATCACCATATTGATTTTTTCGTGCATTCGATCGTTTAGAAGTTATAGGACGAGTTGCTACTTGTTCATTAGATATTATTGGTAAGGGGGCTAATTGTCTATTATCTTGTATTGGTGTTGGCGGCATGGGATTATTAGTTGGAGGTTTTGTTCCAGGAAATTTCGTTGCATGTTCAGCTCGATTTCTTTGACGTAATTCATCATAAGTTACATATCGCGAAGAAGTATTTTTATCAATTGGATCTAAAAAATGTTTATTTTTTCTAAAAAAATCAATTATGTTCAAAAAATTTAACCTCGAGGTACAAGATCATCATGTTGTTCTTCTTCATTACGAGTACCAAAGATATTATTTGCTGTAGTTTTTGAAACAATTTCAGGTGGTTGTGCCCTAAATAAATTAAATATAATTGAGATACGAAAAATCCAATAAATATACATACATATCTGATATCATATCATAAGGTTTTGATTCAAATGAATGGGCAAGATTTGAATTAGGTAATCGTTCAAGTATCAATCTTCGACATTCTGGGATATATGATACTTTACCTAATACGTATGCTATAATAAAAAAGGAGATAATCTATCTGTTACTAAATCATTGCATTATGTTTACCTGCAAAGCTTGTCCCAGCCAATTTGAATCCATAAAGTTTAGGTGGTATGAAATCTAAATAAAACATTAAAGATATTTTCTGTATAAAATGATATTAAAACATACTATTTAAACGAAGATATGTCAGAAGACCTGTTGTAATTGCCATCAATGGTACCGCTATTAAGAAGAAATTAATATAATAAAAATAAAAATCAATAACTCACAGCGATACCAAAAGCTCGATTTTCGACATTCATCCATCAAAGCACTTTCTTCTTTCGTTAAACGAAACTACATATATAACAAATATTAGAATACCGAAATGAAAATAATTCACAAAACCAACCTGAGTATTCGTATTCGCCATATTCACAGTAAAAAGAAATAGAAAATCTAAGCATAATCAATGAAAATGTCTTTTATCTTTTATTATTATAATTAATAATTAATTTAAAATCTGTCTTTTTTTTTTTTGTTCGTTTGTCTATATCGTTGATTTACTTTTTTTTGGTTTGAAGATTACAAGAAGAAAAGGTAACACCATTAAGTACAATGTATAGAAAGCAAAAAGAAATAACAAACAAACAAACAAACATCAAGGCACAATTACTGCGAAACAAAAAGAAAAGAAAAGGAGGAAAAAATGATTAATTCTATAGTTAAACATAATGCTGATCGACGAATTTTGAACTTATCAACAGTGACAAGTACATTCTACTAATATTAATAAAAAAAAACAAAAGAAAGATTTTTATACAAAGACAAAAAATAACTTGTCACTATAGCCATAAAGAGTAAGAATATAAATGCATAGGTCACCGTTGCTTAAGAAGATCAGAAGAAAAAAAACAAAAATTGTGCATGCAAGACAGATTACAGATCAAAGAAAAAAAAAACAATCAATAGCATCCTTCATTCCACGATGATATTGGTTCAGATATTTGAGGAGAAATTTTTGATACTTGTGTTCGAATAGTTCTAGTGACCATCATATTATTCGTAGATTGAGAAGAAGGAATTTGCTTTGTTGATGATGATGTAGGTCTAATAAAATAAAATATATTAAATTTTATAAAAAAAAATAAAAGGAAAATAAAAAGCCGTGCAATAAAGCATGCAGTTAAAGTATATTATGTTAGTCTTTCTACTGTTATACTCATGCCTATTTAAAATCCATTCATCGTTGTACGTCGTGAAGAAAGTGAATGATGACTGAAAACATGTTTAACAAATCACTATTATATATACGTGAAATCAATAAATAGACAAGCTAACTATCGAAAGGTATGCATCATTCAAACTTTAAAGAATTGATATCTAATAAAAGACAAAAACTACTAATAACTTACCGCTGTACAGTTGCAGTCGAAGGTTTTAGTGGTTTTCCAACTGTTGGTATTCCACTTTTTCTTCCTTGACTTAATGATGATGAACTACGTGTAACAGTTGCTTGTCTATTTGTTGGTAAATTAACTGATGATGATGGTAGAATCTGTTCAACAGATGAATATGTAGACGATGATTGTGGTATTATTGTACGTCGTTGTGGTCCCAATTGAGATCGTAGTGGTGCTGTTAATGGTTTATTACTTACATCATTAAGTAAACCATTTTCATTTGGTGGAAATGCTTTTGTTGTATATGTTGAACTAAAATCAGTAATTGGTTTTCTACCATTTCTTTGAACAGATGTTGATGCGTTTTGAACTTTAACATTATTTATATAAGATGTTTGTGAACCACGATATGCTTGAATTGGTCGAGCTATTGGTGGACGTGTACGATTATTATTAGCTGAATTTGGTGGTAAAACACTAGCACGTGCTGATAATAATTTGGGTTCAGTAATAACTGGGACATCATATTCATTAGATTTATTCGTTGTAATTGTTTGTGTATTCGATCGAGAATATTGACTTAATTTAACACCATTTCTATATATATATATAAAGTACATCTATGTAATATAAGATCGGTAAGAAACAAAATAATACAAACTTTGTTATTGTAGGTTTTGGTGCAACCGGTGGTTTAGTTCCTGTTCGATCTAATAGAAAAAAAATGATAATGATGATCATTTTTATTAATAAAAGAATAGAGTAATTATTATTGTGGGTAGACAATATTTACATAATGATCAAACTCACACGAATATACACATATAGTCAAAAGCAAAAGCATAGAGAATGACAATTAGAACATTCAATTGAAAATAAATTATACTTGACCTGTATGACCGATTTGTTTTGTTTAACAATAATTATGAAATAAGGTATAACTTGAAAAACAAAAAATTGATAAAAACGGATAACTTTAAAATCATATTTTTCTTTGCTTTTTTGTTCTTTTCACATAAAAAAAATATTTCTTTTTTCTCCTTCTGCTTTTCTCTCTTTTTTTCTCTCGTCATTTATACCTTTCTATAACGTATTAGTATGACGATTATTATTAAGTATTCCTGACGTATATTTATTTCTTATTGATTTATTTTCTTCAAATATGAATAAACAAAATACAAAGCTTGATTCAAAATACATAAAGAAAATACTAAAACGTATGTTTTACCAAAATTCTGATCATCATTAAAACGAAATATTTCATTTTAGCTAATTATTATTATCATCAAAAACAAAAATCTTCTTATGATTCAAGAAGAAGATCTTCTTCAAATTTTCGAACAGATAAATGTTCATATGCTTATGATAATTTAGCTTATGGTTTGTCTACTGACGTTAAACATACAAATGAAAGTTTAAGATAAAAATGAATACTATACAGAATATTCGAGTTGTCAATGAATGTATTTTTAAAAGTGACTAACTTTTACTGTTTTTTTCTCTCATGAAATCATATGACTTTTTCTTTTGTTAAATAAATATTAAATAAAACTTACTTGAGATAGATACACTTGTACCACTGCCTGTTGATGCAAGAGAAACATTAGAACCGCCTACAAATATATGTATATAAAACAATAGCCATTAAATTTTTAGAGTAAACAAGAAAATATGTAGTCAAGGAGTTTTAGTGAAGCATTAATATGCAAAAGGAGTGAATGGCGCGACAACGAATAGGTAGATTAATGTGTCATAATGAACCTGAGATAGATTGTCGGTATTAGATAACACGAAGGATATGCAAGATATTTCCAAAGCAGTAGAGATACATTCATGCTTATGATTATGATCATACAAAAGTAAATACCATTGATAATGACTGATTGATTTTGATGAATAAATCTGTACTCAATAAACTATGCATAGTATAACAATTCCTTTTTTCACTGAATTAAAGAGAAATTTTTTAGAATAGATAGAATGAATAATATGTATCGAAATAAAATGATAAACTAACATACCAAAACGTTTAGATAATGGACCTTGTTGTTCTGCCTGACGTAAATCTAATTATAAAATAAGAATATAGTTAGTATTGTCAATGTAAAATAGTACTTACTTTCCAGTTGTAATTTAGCCATAACTAAAAATTAAATAAAAAATGATTTTATTTGCTAAGCAGAAGGAAGACATAAAATTCCAACGTTACCTTCAAGATCTGTATAATCCATTGGTGGTTCTTTTTCTCGTTCTCTTGAAACTTCTCTTGATTTTACAGTATGATTATTTTCACTTGCATTTGCAATTGTTATAACAGGTTGGAGTGGTGATAAATTAACAGATAATGTTGGTCGTGGATTCATATTTAATATACGTATTGGTGAACTTAATCGACCAGTTTTAACGGGTTCTGTAAATAAAAAATAGAAATAGAAATATGAAAGCCAAGAACATGCTTGCCAAAACTCATTCTTTATTTTCAAACCGTGCTCATCATATCATGCTAGACATCTTACGACTACTATTTTATTTCGAGTCGATTACTGTTTAACGTTTTTTTAATCATAATTATATATTTGATTTAGATTTAATAAAAATCAATTCTACCTGAAGTAACTTGTTGTTCAGTTGAACTTTTTTTTACAGCATCCAATCTTTGACTATCAGCAAAATTATGACATGATACACTTCTTATTGTTCGTGCTTAAAGAAAGAAAAATAAAAAAATTTTTATTGATGAAAATTTCATTCTCGTTACCATGCGACATATCATCAAGTTTACAAAGAAGACGATGTTTACTGGCATTAATATCATTTGTTTTAAATTCTTTATGTACCCAAGAAAATATATTATCAGTTGTTTGACCATTATTTTGTCCATCTTTTGGTACTTCAAATAACCTAAATAACAAAACGTTGGATTTTTAAAAATAAAAAAATTATATTTACCAAACATCATCGGGTTCATTTTGTTCATCAATTAAAGCAACAGTTTCGATTTTATCAAGTGGTGTACCATCTACTGATGCATCGAATTGTGATTTACGTGAACGTCGTTTTCTTTGTGCAGTTGAATCTTTTCGTTCAAGTTTCAAATTATTTATCATAGATGAATCTGATTGAAGAATGTTTGAAGTATTAATTATCATTGTATCATCTTGACCACCTGTTGAACAGAAACTTTCAGTCATTGATTCACACATGCCAATACCATCGAGAAGAAGACTTGCTCGACGATTACCACCTGAATCAGATATTCCCGATGTTGAAAGACCAGGAAAATGTAATGCATTTATAGCCGAACTTGTCAGAAGTGTACCAGAATCAAAAGATATACTTCTTGTTGAATCAATTAATGATGCAAGATATTGATCGGTCATTATAACAATTAACTCAACTAAACGATATTCTTTTTGTCTAGTTCTCTAGTTTAAAATAATATACATAGATATAGATATTATAAATCAGACGACCAATAGAGATATTTCTAAGTATTCAGTGACATCTATTCGTAATGAAATGGTGGTAATCGAATTTATATCAAAACGTTCAATATTTCAATAGATTGATAAATTTATTATTAAAAATTGTTGATTTTTAAAAGAACTATTTAGCAAAATTTCTATTTGTCAAATAAATGCGTCACATGGAAAGTTTCTTTGAGTCAAGCCAAGTGAAGTTTTCTATATTTTTGTTCTATATATTTCAACTGTTATATTATTTTTTTTGTACCAGATGTTTGCTTTACTGTGCACGAAATATTATCTATGTAACACTAGAATGACTTCTGAAGCAATATTTTATTGTATACAACTCTGTAGTTTTTAAAGTACTGATTTATAAACTGATAATGTTTTATCAAAACTACACAATACAAGCATACGCTATATATTCATTCATCCTCATCAGTCGCCTAAATTATAGAACAATACATTTATGTTCATTATATTTTTCTCTCCTATCCTATATCTATCTTTCAGGATTGTATTTACTGATTTTGACATTCTCGAAATAATATAAGTCAGATTTAATAATTCAAATCTATTTGTCTATTTAGTACCGAACATCATAACAAAGTAAATACGATGTATCCGGATTTACCATCCAACTCATATAATACAGATTCGGATAAATATACGAACTGCTCAACATCATCTGCTATTATATTTGAAGATATTAAACTAGATGAGCATGATAGTATTTCGCCAAATCAATACAGCACGTCGACTCAATCAAAAATATTGACACCTAATACTTCTCAACGACGACAACAACAACGAAATTTCGAAAAACAAATATCTAATACAGACCATCAGCAAAATCCATCAGATACAAAATCAAATGGTGTTTTTTTATTACTCGATGCTGATGAACATCTCACTGTAAACTCACTTTTCTATTCTTATTATTTCATCTTCTTCTTCTCTTACAGGTTAACAATAAAGAAGATTTTATTTCACAATTACAATCACCTTCACCAGATCCACTTGTCAAATGTGTTTCTATTATTGGAAATACTGGGGATGGAAAATCATATACATTAAATCAAGTGTTTTTTAATGGGGAAGAAAAATTCAACACGTCATCAACATCAGATTCATGTACAATGGGTGTATGGTCGGCATTAGATGAAAATCATCGAACACTTGTTCTCGATACTGAAGGTCGACTTGGTCTATCACAAAACGATAATATTCGTAATCGATTGTTACTCAAAATCTTGTGCATCAGTGATATTGTTATATTTCGAACACGAGCAGCCAAATTACCTAATGATATGTTTCAGTTTTTATCTGATGCATCAAATGCATTT